>JAQQAE010008356.1:0-15276 GCA_029823295.1 Pseudamia nigra | reverse complement strand
GTGAGGTCACTTATCATGAGTCATCAGTTTGCTTCTGTGTTTGTCACGCAAGCATATGTACAAGTTTTCTATTACAGGCCTCATTGGCCTCTGAGGTCCATTTTCTGATGGTACGGATTGTTACAGGTTGCCTCAGAACTCAAGGTTTGAAGAAAAACCAGGTTGTGATCTGATTTGCCTAGTGGTGGTAGGGCAGTAGCACTGTAAGCCTCCTTTACATTGGCATAGAGTAGATCAAGAGTCTTATTTTCCTTGGTAGGACAGTAAACATACTGGAAAAATCCAGTCAGGTGAGAGGAGGGTGTGGCTGGTTAAAATCTCCAGATATTGCAATGAATGCTTCAGGATGTTGGTTTTGTAGCTTAGCAACAGTGTCTTGAATAACATCACATGACACAGAATCCTTTGCTCAAGGTTGAATGTAAATAAGAATTGTGATGATATGAGTGGACTCCCTTGGTTTATAATAAGGTCTGAGACCAACTCCCAAAAGTCCAACATCTTCACAGCAGACTCTTTCCTTGACAGTATTATGGCCAGGGTTACACCATCTCTTGTTTACATAAAGAACACGTTCTCCTGCTCTCACCTTTCCAGTCTTTTTGGCATGTCTGTCCCACTGAACCATGGTGTATCCCGGCATTTCAACAGAGGAGTCTGGTTAGTCACTGTTCATCCAAGTCTCACAGAAACACATGAAGCTAGACTCTTGAAACTCCTTCTGGTTCTTCACCAGTATCTCCAACTCATCCACTTTGTTGGGTAGTGAGTTCACATTGCCTTTGTAGTTGACAGAAAAGTCTTGTACCTGAACCTTCTGCCTTTGACTTTGGGACCAGCCCTGCAACCAGGCAGAGTCTTTGTCAGATCCAGTGAGACTGGTTGGTAAGCTCCACATTTCCTCTGCCTCTGGTCCAGGAGGTCCTCTCTGGAATAAATTCATCTCTCCGTGTCAATGGAAAAAATAATCCCACAAAGGAAGATCCAAAAAAGCAGTGTACATCAGAAAAAAAAATTGGTTATGGTACCTTTGTATAGACTTTCAGATGATTTGTTCAACCGTTGAATGCTTTCTGAATTTTTTGATGCGCATGGGTGTCCAGAATGTTTATCATGTTGCACATCCTCTCTGCCTTCACTAAATCGTTTGTTCCATTCACATGTACATGACAAGCAGTTTTCCACATACACCTCAGTTAATGGACAAAAAAGATTCATCTGCTGTTTTGTTCAATTTCATCAAAAATCTCAGTTAATGTGTTGCTCAACTTTTAAGCTCATTATTTTCTGACACCTTCGCAAAAACATGTGCACTTCAATCAGTAGCTAGCAAAATCGTCATTTATTAGAAACTTTCTGCAGTTGTGTGTGAATACACAACCTTTAACATATGGTGAACCACATGGTTTTATCCTCATGAGCACAGTGTCAATATTTAAAAGACGTACCTCATGAAACCTGTGGCACTGAAGCATAATCCATAAACTGTAGTTTTACTTTACAAGAAACTTGGCTTGTAAAATTTTAATTCAAATAGAAAAATATCACATATGTATTTTATAAAGTAATCTATGATGAAAATCTGTCTCTCTACATAGACTGCCATTCTTTTTTTTTCCAAAATAATGTCACATAACCCTGAAGTAAAGAGGTGGGATTTAGCCAGTCTGTGCTGTTCTGTATCAAACAAACTTGTCTATTAATGTGGCACAAAGTACATAGTCATAGTGCAGTTTTTAAGGTTGGAACATTTGAGCAAAATCAACAACTATTTTAATGTGTCTTTAGTCAATCCATTAATGGAGAAACATTGTGAAAAATATTAGAAATACACATTCTTGGGATAAGAAGAATTAAGTTAACTTGTTAAAAAGGCTTGAACCTGTTTGTGACGTCACAGTACCTTCATATGACTGTTTGTATTTGCTCCCATAGGTGTATGAGTACTGGCTGAATGACATGTACCTGAACAACAGACTGGCCTTGCCGGTCAACTCCAGCCCTGCCATGGTTTTCCCCCAGCAGCACTTCAGGGACGCCATGGACTCTTTACGGTATCAGACAATGAGCGACAGAGTCACATACAGTAAATCAGGAGAGAAAGGCTCAAAATAACATTTCCTAAATTAAAAGTCCCATACTGTGAAAATCCACCATCTTCATTTGGATTTGAGTTTTCTATACATTTAGTGTGAAATAAAAAACTGCTAAGTTCGGTCAGCCCTGGGGAAATTCACACAGCAAGATGGACAACGGGAAAAATAGGCTGTTGGTTGGATTTTTGTGTTTTGTGTTGTCACAAGTCAGAACCAATTAAGCTAAGGTTCATGTTGGAAAAACAGGTTAGATTCACGAAGGTCGGAGCTCACAACTTACAGGATTTGAAGTATGTGTCACTATAATGTCTAATATGTATTGTACTGCCAGTTATTACATCAGCTTTCAGAGGTCTGGTAGAACTCATGCCTTGGGTTAGAGCTGTTCTGACATCAAAAAAATAAAATGTATGTGTTAAGAGCTGCAAAAAATATCTGAAGCATTTCTGTATCACATTTTAAAACCAATTTGCTTATTATTTTGTTCATTTCTGTTCATCTTGTTGGTTAATTTGTTCGTCTCTGTTCCCTTTTTCTTTATCTTGATGATTCCATTCATTCTATTGATTACTTTGTTCATTTCTTCACCGCTTTTGGAGATTTTGTGTTGATTTTTCCCTATTGTTCATGTTCATTATTAAGAATTTTGTGGATGATTTTGTTGACTTTTGTGACATTTGTTCAATATTTTGGTCATTTCATTGAATAGTTTGATAGTTTTTACTATTTTCATTTAGCAAAATTTATTAAATGTAATTTCTGTAATATTTTCCTAGTAGTTTTGTGGATCATTTTGTCTTACTCTTGTTCATTATTTTGCTTTTTTGTAATTAGGTGCCATTTGTTGATTTAGTCCTTATTTTTTTCATTTTGATTTATCACAGTGTGTTACTTCCATCAGTTGTCGAAGCCATGGGAACCACTGGGGAGGGGCTAAAGAGCCACAGGCTGCCTTAGATCCTCTACTGGATTGAGACCCAGGAGTCCTTCCTTCCTCCTGGTTCTGCCCACTGCAGGACCAGGACCACCCAACAACACCCACAGTTTTAGAGATGCTTTGATCCAGTTGTCTTGATCTCACAATTTGTATGTTGTCCGGGTTGCTTACATCCTTACGCTAACCAACACATCAACAAAGACTAAATATTCACGTGCAGCCTCATACTGTATATCCTACCCACTCACAGGTTCCATTGGAATAAGATACAGTAATTGTCATCATGACTTCACCTGTCAGTGGTCATAATGTCACGGCTGATTAGTGGAGAAGCTATTGTAATTCTAGTGCTTTTTGTTTTGTGCCACTTTGCAGTCTCTGGGAGCAGCCTTTATCTTTTCGAAAGGGGCGTGACCTTTGATGCGTGATGTAATACCAGCCTGATTGATCAAATTCAAGATAAAATTAGCACCGGTTCAACTGGCAATAGTCTTGTCTGTTTTCACTAAATTATCCATGAAAAGTGAACTCTTCTGTGTTTATAGATGCCTTGTGACAGAATGTAATCCTAGATCAGCTTGGGAATGACCTGTTGTTCAACCAATTAAATAACTTCCTGTTGAAAAGTGGGCAGGTACAAGACCTAACAGTGAAAACAGAGTGTTTGTAACAAGAGGGAAGAAGGAAAACTCAAATCAACACACTTGATTTTGTGAACATCCTTAGAGAGGTGATAAAAAGACACATGAACAGCACAGATGTACATTTTATGCTGAAGGACCTAGATGACTGCTCACGCTACTGTCAAAAGGTATGCAATTTTACTGCTATTTCATTTCTAAAATCATTGATAAATTCATTCTTTCTGGTCAATGAAAATGTAAAAATAGCTATTTAACTATTCAACTTTATGATGCCAACAGCTAGAATATGTTTTAAAAGCAAAATGAACAGGTATTTAAGGGTTACGAGGTGGGATCTTTAAACAAAAAGAGTAACAAAGAAGGACTAGGACTTGTCGCCATTCACTGCAATAGCGGAACAAACCATTACTGTAAAAACTTTAAAAAGACAGGAGTTCATAGGCATATTGAGCAGGTCCATCAGAGAACATACTGTACATTACTCCAAATGTGTCTGAGATCGATGGCAGCAAATTGAACACTTCAGTGTGAAATACTGACAGATAGGGTTATTACCCAGAACACCTTGAGGGCGAGGAGGCCAAGCTACCGGTAGCGAGGTTAATAGGCAACACAAGCTGTGGTTTGGTTAACATGGTATTGATCCAACTCTAGTTCCTTCACCAGATGATTTACATAAAGCATTTAAAGCGTGTACACCTACAACATAAATCAAAAAGAAGCGGACCACCCTGCTCCCAAACAAATGAAAACTGTCTCTCTCTTCTAGGTTTGCTGCACATTTAATTTCAGGGATTTTGGAATACAAGACCCTTCTGGATGCGTAAGTTAACTGATTTGAATTTTTGTCATTACTTTGTTCATTTTCAAGATCATTTCTGTTCATTTTGTTTACCGTATTTTCTGGGTGCTATGTCGCTCTGGAATGTTAGTTGCATGAGCCGAAAAATGCATAAAGAAGAATAAAAAAATGTGAATTAGTCGCTCTGGAGAATAGGTTGCATTTGTTTGGGGAACCACGTCAAGAAGAAAGACTGACACCAGAAGAAAGAGCTCGCGGCTCGCCTCCCCGCCTCACCGGGTAAATGATGGCACCAACACGTTCCATGTTAAGCTGATGGCAGGTATGGTTGTTACAGGTAATGTCTATATTCTAAATTGTCAGTAATACAGATGCGGCAGATGAAGGTACACAAGCCTACAATGCCCTCTAGTTGTTTTCAGTGTGACAAACACCCTATACTTGAAATTCTTTAATATACAAGTCACTCCAATGTATTTATCACTCCCCTAGCCAGACTATTCAAAAAACTGCAACTTGTAATCTGGAAAATACGGTATTATTTGGATTGCTTTTTTGGTCAATTTTCTTGATAATATAGTTAATTTTCCATCCTTTTTATTTTGATCATGTCTTGTTCATTATGTTGCTTTTGTTCATTGTTTTGTTTGTTTCTGTTGCTTCGTTTGTTCATTTCTTTCTTCAACTTTTATTTTCTTGATTTTGTGGATTATTTTCTTGATCTTTGTTAACTTTTTTGTTTATTATGTGTGTTTTTTTAACTCTGCTATAAACATTTCAATCAATCAACTGATGGATGAAATACTGGTCCAGGACTTCATATAAGCTAAGTGTTTTTCTTTCTCTGTGCAGACACGCTTTACCTGTGGATTACGCTCGGGGCCAGCTGGCTGGAACTCCTCTGTGCATGGAGCAGTACTATCGTCTGTTCACATCCTACCGTCTACCAGGGCCGCAGAGGGACACACTAGTGGCCCAGGAGAGCTGCGTGATGCCAGAACCTGAACACATCATTGTGGCATGTAAAAATCAGGTCAGAAAACAACCTCACTATTGTCAGAGTTTTCACATTTATATGGCAAGAATAAACTATATGAGGTATGTCTATTAAACAATGAGGCTGCAGTTATGAGGATAAACCACATGGTTCAGTGTTATACGGTATTTTAAAGTTGCTGTAAGTTTCCAAAAAGTGATGTCTTTAGTTCACTGTTAAATTAAACAAAACAGCAGCTGAATCTATTCATCCATGAACTGAGGTGTACGGAGAACACTGCATGTCACACGTGTTGAAATACACAGATAAAACTTCCAACGCAACACTGCCAGGTTTAAGATATTTTGAGCGTGCTGAGCCAAATTGTGAATTTGAGTTATGACACACAGAATACACCTTGAAAGCTCATAAGGTTTGGCTCTGTTTTGCTGTGTGGGTATGTTGTTCCACTTGACTGCACATCTTTAGAATTATGGCATGGTAATAAAATTGAGTGATCCAACTGACCAATCCTTCCATAACTTGGTCAATAAATAGTTATACCAGTGGTGATTTTTTTAGTATCAATTGCATTGCAACGTGTGTCTATGGCACGACCCAACCAGGACCGGCATATTCGTCTCCAGCACAATGAATTTGCAGTTGTGAGTAATTTGTTTTCCATTTGTAACGCAATTACACTGTATTTGAATCCAAATTTCATATCTGATACATGTTGTTAATATATATCACATTAATTGCGTATAATGTGCATAAACAGGAATGTTGTGTTGGAAGTTTAGGTCAGTGTATTTAGTGAAGGCATAGAGGATGTCCACGACAATGAACATTCTGGATGCCCATGCACATCAAAAACTTCTGAAAACATTCAACAACTTGAACAAATTGTTCACAATTCTGAAGGAAGAGGCTACAGTTGTGGAAAAATGGTTTTATTCTTCATCCAGACAGTGATCCAGTTCACACTGTGCGCTCTGTGTAGCAGTTTCTGGCCCAAAACCAAATCACAGTGCTTCCCTAAACACCTGATCTAGCACCATGTGACTTTTTCATCAAATCTATGTCAAAGGAACATGTTTAGAGTCTGTGTCAGACGTTAAGAATGACAACTGTCTAAAGAAAATCTACTGCACTGCTTTGATCAGTGGAAGACCTGAATGCAGTGGTGTGTTGATGCAAAAGGGGAAGAGACTGAAGGAGAAAAACACTGAAAAATGTTTATGTTTAATAAAATTGGATTACAGTCTCTATTAGTCCCGTTTTATAATAGCCATACCTCATGTGTGATCAAGACCAACATGGCCATTGACTTGATAAATTTCACCTCATTCTTTGTGAATAAACAAGGAAAAGATATGAAAATTATTGCAGGTCTGCTCATGTTTACACTTAATAAACTAGTATCAGAGCATTATTCTCATTTTTCAGTAGCCATACCTTACATGTGTCTATTCTTCTGGAAGGGTATTGACATAATGAAGTATGTTCACTTGATTTTCTTCCTTGTTTGTCAAAGAACCTCTTTGCAACCCTGCCTTCTCTGACTGTGGTGTGGTGTCATCCTGCCCACTTTGAACTATAAAGGGCTCTCATTGGCTGAACAGCAGATCATTGTCTTGAGATCATATTCTGACACAAAAATTCATGGATGATATTTTAGGGGAAAAAAGTTAGGAATATTGGTCAGTTGCTCGTGAAGGCTGAGCTAAAAATTTGTCTGGCTTGCAAGCAACTTTTGTTTTACATCACAAATAACAATATCCTACAAAAATAGATTTTCACAGTATGGGATTGTACATCACTTCTTTATTCCAAGCAAAACCAACTATTAACACGGTCCTTCTCTGTATACGACAAGGTAGCCATCTAAAAGCAGGGATGACTCTTTCCAGGTTTCTGCTTCTGCTTTCTTAATTTTAGCACTTTCCCTTAGTTTCCTAGCTGTGACAGATTCGGTGTGGCTGTTTAAAAGCAAAGCTTCTGTCAAATATGGTTTCTGAGCTTGAGTAATGAGATGAGAGCATGAACCTCGTACAGTATGTTTGTAATATGAGTGTTGGAGGAGTCTGTGCCAATTAGAGGTATGGCACTCTTTTTTGTTGAGCTGTAGGAAGTGATTTATGGACTTTATTCTAAAGAATCTATGGGATGTTTCTCATACATTACCAACGACAGAAAAAAAACTAAATTAAAACTGGAAAATAAAATGTGTTGTATGACTGACTTATCCACTCTGATTTCAAACTGTACAAGACTTAAAATTTCACATATTGCACTATATTTGTAAAAGTACATGTAGATCGCTCACTGGTGTCTACTGGTAAAAACATACTCAAGACATAATAACTGCTTTTCTCCAAATGAGTAATTGACAACTGACTGAACTGACAAGATCTGCCTGTTAATTACCTACATTCAATGGATTTGATAACACACCACTATATGTTTTTTGTAAAATCACAAGTGTAGACCACTCATATATTATCCCTCATTACCTTTTATTGAATATCTTAAATTAATCAGGTATAAGACAAATGAAAAAGGACCAAAACACAAGTGTATGTCACTAAATATGTCACAAAACACAAGTGTAATACATTGATGAAGAAACATAATGGTACTTCAACAATCTTTACATGTACCGGTACTTGTGTTTGCCAATAGTCTCTGCTGCTGTAGCACTGGGGGGTCAGAACCTGTTTCTGAGGTGTAAGAGGTGAATATATGGCTCCTGGTTTCTGATTTTACACGTGGTCGACTCAACCTAGTCGCCATTGGTCTGCTTTTGGTACTCTGGACAAATAACGCTGGTGTAAGTACACTATTGTGGAGTGATGAACATTTACTGCACCTGCTCCAGCATTCCAATGGCACGATCCCAGTCAGGTTGCCCCAGACGTGGCATTCTTACAGATGTCATTTTCTCCAAAGCTGTGGTGTCTTTTTATAGGTTTGGGTATGATTGACAGAAGAGTAGTCACTTGGGATTCGCTGCACAAAGGCATTGTGAATTCCTCCCCAGAAGTGTGTTTTGAGACAGAGGACTACTCACAATAATCAGTGAGATGTGACAAAATCCCACATGTTGGGAATGATCATAAATGCAAACATATATGCATTTGTACAACTAGTCTTATTAATTGAGAAAAGCTCTTCCCAAATTGGGGGACTGGTGTGTTATTAAATCCCTTGGGTGTATATAAAAATGATCTGTACCACATGTGACATTTACACATAAGCCTACAACAATATGGATTATTATCATATTAACTGCTAAACCTTTTTAGTTCACATCACCTTATTTATCCTCAAGGAGGGGCGAAGGATAACGATAATGACCTTTTGGACAAAGAAGGAATACTGACAGTTGCTCATGTTGGCAGGGCTACCGTAATTTTACTTTGACTATGATTGCATGTAACTTGTGATAAAAATTCAAATTTACATTTTTAAATCAAATAAAACTGTTTTTTTCCTGTTGTCCATCATGGGTGGATTTCAATAACTGGCACATTCAGATTTTCAAAACCCAGTAGATATATTTTGACAACATGGCACCTTTAACTCCAGACTTAAGACCAGTTTTGTGTCCATTCTGATCCCCTGTCCAGTTTTTTGTGCTGGATGTGGTGATCAACTTCCGCCGACTAAATGAAAGAGACCTTCTGACTCAGCTGCAGAAGATTGTCAAGATGGCTGACAGTGAGGAAGAGCGTCTCCCACCCATTGGTCTTCTCACCTCAGATGGACGGACAGAGTGGGCGGAGTCTCGCAGTGTGCTCATGAGAGGTAGGCTTTGAGTGAAGCGTTGGGATTTTGACTTCACTGACCTTTAAAGCCTTGGCTCAACCTGATGGGTTTTTTGTGTCAGAGTCGACTAACAGGGACTCCTTAGACATGATTGAGCGCTGTCTGTGCCTCGTCTGCCTGGATGATGCTACTGGACCCGAGCTCGGTGACACCACGCGGGCCATGCTGATGCTGCACGGTGGAGGCGTGAGCAAAAACGGGGGCAACCGCTGGTACGACAAGCCTATGCAGGTTAGCAAGAGCACTTACAGGGTTTGCTTTCCAAAAGTGCAATTTTTTTGACTGAAATGTAGTCTTTTTCTGTAGTTACAGTAGTTCCTATGGGTCAAAACTGGAAGGGGTCAGACTTAGGGTCTCTATTAATATTTTTCTAATTTTATTTATTATTATTACTACTACTGGTTAATTTTTGATCAAATTAGTTCATTATTCTGTTCATTTTTTTATGTTTCTTTATTTTGTGGATTATTCTGTTTGATTTTATTCATCTCTTGGATATTTTGCCCATGCCATTGATTATTTTCTTAATTGTATAGTTCATCTTGTCCACTGACATATTTATTTATGTTTGTTTTGTCCATTTAGCAGGTATTTTGTTTGTTTTCCTGTTTTTTTGTTTACCATTTGCATTTATTTTGTAATTTGTTTTAGACATTTGTTTATTTTCTTGATTATTTTGTTAGATTTTTGTCATTATGTGGGTTTTTTTAAATTTCTGCTTTATTTTTGTCCATTTTGTGGGTATTTTTGTTTCTTTTTTCTGATCTTTGTTTCTTTTTTGACATTTTTATTGTTTTTACTCACCTTTAAACCTTCCTCCTTGGCCTTGAATCCAGCATGAAATTGTTGATTTTATATATTTTCATTGCTTTATTGTATGAAACAGACATGGATTTTAATGCTTTACTATGTAACTGTTGTTTTTATTTGCATTTTTAGTTGTATTCTATTTTATTGTGTTATTGCTCATTTTATGTTTTTATATTTGTATTTATGGCTGATGTACAGCACTTTGTTTCAGTTGTGGTGTATGTGACAATAAAGCTGAAATGGAGTTGGATTTTTTTTTGTTCATTTTGTGTGTTTTTGTTGTTGCCATAAATATTTTGTTCAGTTTTTGTTCATTCTTGTCAGATTTGTTGATATGTTGTCCATTGTCTTTGTTCATTTTGATTAAATCGTAATTGTCAATCACAATGCACAAAACAAGTTCATTCTTTTACATCTTTTCATCTTTTACATTTAAAATGTAAAAACATAAAATTACTATGTGATGTGATTTTGTTAACCCAATCGGACGGAGCATTTCTTTTGTGGTTTAGAAAGTTTCCTACCACTGCACAGTGGTTGCTACAGTCCTGGGAATGTTACATAATGAAAATATGATGATTAATCTCCTGCTTTATTGGATAACTGAGACAAATCACCAGTTTGATTAGTGAGGAAGAGGATATTGGATGATTAGATGATCTCATCTAACAGTATTCATTTTGATTTTTAGAAATTCTGATCAAAAACGAACATTCTCACTGGATGACAACCCCTAAGCTTGAGGAATGTCATTAGCATGGACTTTATTATGTTTTTATTAAGAATTGACATTAGTTGAATGAATGACATGATTCACATTCACTGCTGAGGGATTAACTTTCTCAGTGAATTTCTACTGCAGTATGAATCTGTAGCTGTAAAGTTTGGAAAAAATGTGTTACATGTACTGTAGTTCATATAGAATGAACAAGTCATGGCAGTGAAACCCAGCGGAGATATGACTGAAAATAGTATGACTGTCAGTTTATTGTAGGAGCTGACGGCTGCTGTGGAGTCGTGTGTGAACACTCACCATTTGAAGGAATCGTCCTTGTGCAGTGCACAGAGTATCTGCTAAAGTACATGTAAGGGCTTTACTCACATGATCACATGTAAAATGTCTTTGCAATGCACAGGACATATTGTGTATTTTAGTAGTAAATTAAAAGGAAAAATGGTGAATACTGTAACATGATATGGATAATCTATTTATTTAGTTCATCTTTATTTATTTAAGGAAATGTATGTAACAAATTTATACCACACACTACAGCTTTTCCAACCAACGTCTTTACAATGATTTCCAAAGTTAACTCATTATTTGTTTCATTATTAGTAAACTTAGCAACAATTCATGCTGCATCCTCCTATAATTCACATATTAAATGAAAAAAAACATCCTAGCGTGGATGCAAAATCTGCACACAGACCAAGCTGTGATCAGTTTTACAGTCACGTATCCATATGAGCATAAATGCACACCTTCAAGTCCAAATGGTTTACAGACATCCCTGATGAATACTAAATGAACATATACAGCTAACCTGTCAACACAAACTAAAAGGAGTCATGTATATTAACTGGTTCACTCACTGAAGTACAGTGCTGTGAAACAGTATTTGCCGGTTCATGATTTCTTATTATTACATCTGCGAAGGAATGGTGGAGGCTACGTTTTTGACGCCATTTGTTAGTTATTTTCTGTAGTTAGCATGATCACTCAAAGAGTTATGAATGGATTTTGATAAAATTTTCAGGAAAGGGGTGAAATGGGACAAGGAACAGACAATTACATTTTGGTGTTGATCTGGACTATCTAAGCACAGTGTTTTTTTGCACTGGGCTGAAAGGTGTTTCAGCACTCAATCTTTAGAACAGAGCAGTTTTATTTAATTTACTTTAGTTAACCAGGAAAAGATCATTACATTTATAAAATCTCTTTGTGTGCCCTGGCCAAGACAGGCAGCAGAACAATTAAAAAAGTTACAGACAGATAATCAGCACACATACACATTAGAAAACATAAACAAAAAGTAAATAATCAGTTAGGTGAATTTCTGTCAGAGTTGGATCACAATCATAGAAATCCATAGATCAGACAAAGCATCTACAAGCAGATGAGGCTGTGACCGACAATCACTGCTCACTCACCAACCAATCAAAATCTGGGAGGGCGGGACATACTGTAGGAAGAAAACACTGCAAACTTCTCTGCACCGTGATGGAAGGGAAATCGACTGACACCTCGGTTCATGATCTAACACTAAAGGGTTTCCATGGTTTCATGAAGGAAGCAGACATCCAGAACATCCATTACAGTTTGAAACATTACTGTGTGAAAAGGACATTTTTACATGTAGCCACGTTGCAGCCACAGGGTTAGGGTTAGGAGCTATCTGTAGTTACCTGGCCCTATGTAAAAAAAAAAAAAGCATTTGTCCCTAAACTTAAAGGTGCAGTCTACAAGAATGGGAAACTAGCTAGTAGCCAATCGTTCATAGCCAATGTAAATGACTAAACAGGCAACCTGCCTTACTGTAATATCAGATTTGCACGTTTGATTACCAATAATAATATTCCTGTTTCCATGTGGTGCAAGGATCGGCAGCCCATCTAAACTGGTGAGGGCTGCGAGTGTGAGTGAGCTTCCAGCACCGCGCAGACTCCGCTGGAAATGTACCCCCGAGATCCACAAACACCTCGCATCATCTGCCGACAAACTCCAAAGGTCTGTATTCACCTCTATCGGTTCAGCAGAAAGACAGAATGCTCAGAGCTAACAGCAGAATGTTTGTCCAGGCTGGTGAGAAGTCTGGACATGAATGTCTACAAGTTCTATTATTACGGGAAGGAGTTCATCAAAAAGCAGAAGATGAGTCCAGACGCCTACATCCAGGTTGCTCTTCAGTTAGCGTACTACCGGTGAGACAAAGATTCATGTTGAGAGCGGTGATTCTCATCTTGTGTAGCCTCGAGACCCTTATTTTTCCTGTGTCCATCCAGCTGAAGCCCACTTCATTTATGAAATGCAAAGAAAAAAAATAGCCAAATGTATTTTTCATGAGATACTTAACAGTGTATGAGTGTATTGTGAACAAAATATGCATATATTTTCATGGCTACATTAAAATTAAGCACATACAACGAAAAAGGACAAACAAAACACTAATATTGTAATGTAGGATGAACAAATGAATCAGGGAGCTGAGCCAAATACCTGCAAAATATCCACAAAATGAAAAAACTATCCAGATAATGAACAAAAAGTAAAAAGTAATTTACAAAATTTAACACAACATACAAAATAAATACAAAATAAATAAAACAAGGAAATGAAGAAAGTAGTCCACAAAATGAACAAAAATAAACAAAATAATCCACAGATTGAAAAAAATGTAAAAAATATAAGCCATAAATGGACAAAAATTAATAAAATTAAAATGAAAAACATAGTCCTGACAATGAACAAACAATGAACAAAACGAACAAAAATAATACATAAAATAAATAAAAATTAACATAAAAATCCATAGAGTGAACATGAATTGTAAACTGGATAAGAATGAACAATTTAAGCCACCAAATGGACAAAATAATCAAGAAAATGAACAAAACATTCCAGAAAATGAACAAAATACACAAAACAAGCAAAAATTTGCTCAAAATAAATAAAAAAATGAACAAAATAATCCACACATTTAACAAAAAATAAAAAAGATAAAAATTGACCACATAAGCCACATGATGTACAAGTACAGTATAATCAAGAAAAGAACAAAATAATCTATATGTTCAACAAAAATGTAGAACATATATATAAAATGAACATTATCATTCTTAAAATGAATGAATATAATAAAAATGAACAAAATAATCAGAACAATGAACACAATTAAATAAAATAATAAAACAAATGAATAAAAATGATCAAAAATAATGTGACAGAGAATACAGTGTAACCTAATGTCCACATTATCGTCCAATATCATATAAAAACCATACACTTCATGACCTACTCAGAACGAATCTGCGACCCACGTTTAGGTTCCAACCCACTGGCTGAGAACCACTCGATTTTTAACTATATGGCAGATGATATGATCTCTGTGTGTGACTCAGGTGTCACGGCAGACAGGTGTCGACCTATGAGAGCGCCTCTATCCGCCGCTTTCAGGAGGGCAGGGTGGACAACATCCGCTCGGCAACACCTGAAGCTCTGGCTTTTGCCAAAGCCATGACGGATGGAAAACTGAGCACAAGCGTAAGACGTTTAATTGCAACTACAGTCATTCTGTCAACGCTAAATAAATGCTGCTGCTGTCCTGCCCAGGGAGCTGTGTAACAAATCAATCTGGATAATAAAATGGAACTACTTTTTTTTTTTTTGCTTTTGCTTCTGTCAGTTCATCTTTCTGTCAGTCATGTTGATGCTTAGTGGAAATACACTGGCTTCACTGCTCAGTATTGATTCTTGGCTATTTACTTTTCCAGGAATCAGAAAAGATGGAGATGTTACAAGGTGCTGTAACTGCACAGACAAAGTACACGATCCTGGTAATCTAACCTCATCCTGGTTTAAGCAATGACTACATTTACATGCCTGCTAACACTACAGGTGTCAGTGGGCATAACTCCTAATAAGTTGTTCCCTGATAAATGACAATTAATCTTCCCCTAATATTTCTCTATACATGCAGCTGCTCATACCCTGATTATAACAACGTTTTACCTGGTGACAGATGCTCCACTGTATGATTCAACAGCCTGTTACCATGGTTTGAAGTAGGCTTGTTTGCCTCTATCCAGAACTGAGGGCATTTCTTTAGTGTCCTACAGTACCAGAGAGAATCTTTATCTCTGCTCCAGCTGACTTAAACCTACTAATGAGGATTTCTCTAATATACAGGGTGTTTCAAAAAGATGGACCCAATTTGAAATCACCATATCTCTGCAACCATAAACCACCCATGAATGAAACACTTACACTGTACTGTACCACATGAAGGGGCGGGGCATAGAATTTTAAAATCACTCGGTACCACTCCCAGTTAGTTGCATGGTGTTAAGACTAGCAGACCAAACTGGCAAGATGACTTAGACACCGACTCAGACAGGTAGTTGGTAAAAGGCTTTATTTAACAAACAGGCAGAGGTACCGACAGGGTTGAGGCAGGTAGAGA
>JAQQAE010008355.1:0-15276 GCA_029823295.1 Pseudamia nigra | reverse complement strand
TCTTTGAGTCCATCTCATGAAAAATGGGATCAAAAACAAAAGTGTTGCGTTTATATTTTTGTTGAGTGTATATTGTTGCTTTTTTCATCTCATCACATCTTTTTTGTTGTTTCCGTCTCATTTCACCTTCATTTCATTTAATTTCCTGTTTTCATCTGGTTCTGTCTTTCATGGGGCTGCCATGCCCATGCGTCCATATTTCATCCTTGACTCTGAAATGGGTACATTTTTACTCCTTTAGCCTTCGATCCACCATGTGACATTGATTTTATCTGCTCTTATTGTTTATTGAATGGATTTTATATTATTTTTATTGCTTGTTGTTTTATTTATATGACCTTTTGTTTTATTATGTCAGTGAACTTTTAGTTGTATTTTATTGTTTTTATTTTTTAGAGTTACTGCTTGTTTTTTATTTATTAGATCTTATTTGTCCCTGATGTACAGTACTTTGTTTCCGCTGTGGTTGTTTTTAAAGCACTTTATAAATAAAGTTGATTGATTGATAATAACAATGATGACAATAATACACAACATTTTAACTACTTTTTGTTTATTTGATTGATTTCTTGCTCATTTTTGTTCATTTTTGTTCACTATCTTTATTATTTTGCTCTATTTTATGCCTTTTCTTGAATATTTTGTTTGTTTTTCCTAATTTTGTTAGTTATTTGGTTCATTTTTGTGCATTTCCTGTATTATTTCCTTCATTTTTGTTCACTTTCTTAAGTATTCTGCTCATTTTTACTCATTTCGTTGATTATTTTGTTATTTTTTTAATTATTTTTGTCCATTTTTACTCGCTTTTACTGCCAAAAATGGGTTTTACTGAGGTTATACATAAGGTCACACATAAATGTCAACTGTGTGGTCACAATGCCTGTTCAAGTGTTAATGCGTTTGGTTCAGAATTAGTCTTGATTAACACGAACAAAGAAAAAATAATAATAAACTGCACCAACATCAAGTCTAATTGTGCAGAAATGTTGTTAAATTATTGCAATAACCAGCAAAATGTTAAATGTTGGACAGTTTTGCAGAGTTTGCAAAATACAGCGCATTGCAGCTGTTTTACCTACGTACTCTCACCTTTTTGATTTTTCATCTCACTGCAGTCAAACATTTTTGTCACATTGTTCATGTTGTTTTCATCTCCTTACAGCTTTAACATCATTTTCATCTCATGTTTTTTCCATTTTGTTGCATCTTTTACCTTAATGCAATCTAAGCTGAAGGGAAAACAAAATGACTGTAAAAATTCATAGACAATTCAGTTTTACTCAGTGTGGGTCCTTGACCCACAACCAAATTTTCCAAACTTCATGTGTTAGTCGACTCTTTTGCTCATTTTTGAGTCACATGTTTGAGCATTCACCTACAACCTATCGTTTCTTTTGGGTTGCTCCACTGTTTCATGAGAAAATCTTCCTCTTTGCCCCTGATGTCATGACATAACAATGTGAAGATGCAAGCATGGCGACTCTCCAGCCTTGGCGTCGTCCTCACATGGTGAGGCACTGCAGGCTGTTAATGACAGAGCCACGGGGGAGGACGCCTCAACGAACCTGCCTTAAAAAGGAAAACTATCCCATCATTAGACACAGACAAGCACGGTGAAAGTCTGCAGGCCTTTCTCAAGCACCAGAAAGCCCAATTTCCCAAACAGTTTGTCACATTAATGATAATATCATTAGAATTTGCCCCAGCAAAGTGGATTTAAGGAGAAGCTTCGCCATGTTGATGCTGACTGCAGCCTTAGAGAAAAAACACATTAACTCTGCAGAAAACACACAGGGCTGAGCTCACGTTGAGCTGTTTGCATATATTAGAGCATTAATTTTGCTCAGACGAGGAGAAAAGCGAACAGCCAGTGTAATGATACAATCATTGGCATAGCTTAGACATGTACACGTTGCAGTAGAGCGGTGTAGGGTTTATGATGATTTTAAAAACTGCATCTAAAATCACTGTTTACGCTGCTACAACCTCCAGGAAATAGTTGTGGATGAGGAGCCTGTTCTCGCTCTCAGTCTCCAAAGTTGCAGTGGTGCTTGAAATGTTGTGAACCTCTTAGAACGTTCTATACTTCTGGATAAATTTGACCTAAAACATCATCAGTTGGGCCTCACGAACTTGTAGTATTGGCTCATTTTAAGCAATTAATATATGACCAGATATAATAGCTTTGTTTCATTTGTGTAACTGGATTCTTCTCATCTATTCTGATCTCATTTGATGGGGTTTTAGGTCATAACTGTGCAGAAATACAGAATCGGCAGCTCTCAGGCTTTCAGCACTTAATGGTGACATCTAGTGGTGAAGTTGTAGAATGCAACCATCCCCCCAGCCTCGTCAACAGTGGCCACAAAAACCATCATTTTTATTTCTTTGCAACCTTTACGACATTTGCATCTTTTTGCGATTTTAAAAGTTTTTTTATTTTAGGCTCTTTTAAATAATTTTTCTAATTTTGAAATTTTGCAACATATACATGTTATTTTGCCTCATTTGTCTCATTTTAATCTTGTTGTTGCATCTTTTACATTATTGTTGCACCATGTTTTCTTTCTGCATCTTCTACTTTGATTTTACACCATGTTCTCTGTGCATCTTTTATGACATGCATGTCTCTTTGCATTGTTTTCATTCTCTTTTGTGTTTTACCAATAATTTAAAGCCACAGTCTGTTATTTGCTTTCTTCAACTTTCAATCTGGACCAAAAATCAAAGATCAGCCTTTGAATTCAAACCGCTAATGTCAAACATTTCATATCCATATCCACTAAGATAAAAATGCTTATTGTAATAACATTTTTGGTCATGTTAACATCTCTAAAATGAAAAAGTAACAAGTCCATTCATTTTAACGTAACTAAACAAAATCTTACAGTTTTTAATTACAATTTCAGTCTTGCATGCAACAGGGGTAGGAGTTAAAAAACATATTAGTAATGAATGTGTCAAATGAAGACATGCAAACCTTAAAACATCACTCAGTGGTAAAACAATTGCAGGATTCAATGTTTTTAACACAAAATTATAAAAAATAGAACAAAAGTAATGGACAAAATGAACAGATACGAACCTGATAACTGACACTGAAAGGAACAAATACTGTAATCAAAGATGAATGATTAATAGAGATAATGAGCAAAAAATGAACATCATTCAGATGTTAAACATTTGTGTATCCCATATTGGGATATTCTGTTTGATAGTGCCCATAATGGTGTACAATCCAAACCTAAACAAAATGTCACCATGTATGTAATGCAGGATTTTGCCCTTTTTCCTCATTTTACCACCAACACACACACACACACACACACCAACACAAACTGTATCTGTGGGCCTTCATTATGCAGTGTTAACATGAAAAACTCTTAACTCCAGAAGCATGTTGAAAACTCTCATATGATTACATTCTCTAAACACTCGTCTCCTTTCAGCCTATTGCTGTCATGCCTATTAATAGAGTGTGTGTGTGTGGGGGGGGGGGGCGTGGGGGGTGTGTGTGTGTGTGTCCCTGGGCTTCCTCACCAGCAGTAGGGACGATGCGAGCTGACAGCTGAGGTAAACAGCTCTTCATCGCTCTCTGACTCTGCCCCCTCCTCCTCCTCATCAGAGTTCAGGTCTATATAAGGCTGGTTCCTGTGGTTGGTACAGTGGCAAATGGATGGAGAGTAAACCAACACGAGTCAAGTCTTTAGATAAGACACTCAAAATAAATGCACAGGATAAAATCATTCATTAGACATTCATTTACTTAAAATGATCAGCTTTGCTCCACTTTCAGTCCATATTCAGGTCTAATGTACTTTTTAAAATCAATCTTCAATCAAGTTGCAGAATATGAATGGGTTCCAGAATACAAAGGAGAAATTCTGGACCAGGAAATGATTCTAGAACACAAAGGATTTCTGGACTGGGAAGCAGGTCTGGAGTATGCAGGGGTTCTGAAATATCTAGCAGTTCCAGAGCATGAAAGGGGTCAAGTAGTTGTGGAACATGAAGGTTCTAGACTAGGAAGCAGTTCCAGAGTATGTAGGGGTTCCAGAACATTGAGTTCCAGAACATGAAAGCATGCTGTATCATGAAAAAGCTCTGGAATAGAAAGGGATTCCCAGCCACTCAGAAATTCAGGGATATATAAGAATTCTGGAAGAAGAAGCAGTTCCAGAACTCAAATTGGTTTTTTATTTTATTGACCATTTTGTTTTGTATTGTGTTAATTTTTGTACGTTTCTATGATGATTTTGTCAATTTTGCAGATTTTGTTCACTCTTGATAATTTTTCCTTAAATTTGCTTCTAATTCCGTTTTCTTGATTTTCTTTGGTTCAGTTTCTTGATTATTTTGTTCCTTTTTGGTTTCCTGAGTATGCATCAATATTGCACTTTGGCATAGCACATCAGCAAGATGCTACTCTTTGGCCCAGATTTTTTTGGTGTGTTTTGGCGTTAGAACATTTCTCACCTTCTCGTAAGTGAAGCATGACTGGCTCAAATCACATCACAAGGTACAATTTCAAAGGCTGAATCAGTGAACTTTGCGTTTGTCAGAATCTAGATTTTAAAAGGAAAATCTATATATAGTATATAGATTTAAGAAGGAAAATCTATATTCTGAGGCGTAAAATGTAACGCCATGTAATTTCACCACCTGGCCACTAGATGTCAGTGTAGAGCCGCGTCTATGAACAATGACAGCTCCGATCAGCCTCTCCTTATCCGTTCCCGTGTAACTCCCCTTCGACTACAGTTCAGGGTTGCTGGGTCTAATTAATGCGTGTAAGTACCATAAAAATGATGACTGCAGATGCGGCATGTGGAGGTGTTGCTCCCTCACAGACAGCTGCTTTGACTTTAGCCGGCAGAGGAAGAAGAGCGAGGAAGAGAAGGCAGAAAGCTGCGGTTGTGCTGTTCAGGTTAGCTAGCAACGTTTAGCTAACTCCCGGTGCGTCCATTTTCGGACAAAAGCAGACACTTTCATTTTTAAGTTAGTTTTCAGTTTGAGAAATGGACGCACTACTCAAATTCAGTAGTTTAATCCCGTATTTTTTGGCCTTTGTTGAGGTGGAAACTGAAAGGTTTGAAGTTGGAACCAATAAGCTCGTAGCTTTGCTGTCTCATAACTTGTAAATATCTAACTTGTGGTCTGTTTTCCACCAGTTTTTGATCATGAAGAGCTCCAAGGAGACCGTACAATCAGCAGCCAAAGAGTTTCTGCAGTTTGTCAACAAAGGAGTCTCTCCATACCACGGTACAGTAGTGGAAAAACTCAGAAATTCAGCCTTTAATTACAGTATGTAACAGAAAGAGAGCAAGTGTCGTCACGGTGGTACGAGCCTGCATAAGAACCTTTTCATCAGCTGTGCGACCGGTTTAAGTCAGTTTCATATTAAATGAAAGTGTCCGTTCAGTGATTAACGTGCATGTCTAAGTAGATCATCCGACTTAAGCAAAAATCGCGTACAAATCCACGAACCATCAAAAAACAGTTTGCACTTTAGTCACGATCTTTTAAAAGCTGTAACATTATCTGTATATATATCTTATATATATTATATATTTTATATATGTGTGTATATGTATGTGTGTGTGTGTGTGTGTGTGTGTATGTATATATATCTATGTATATATATATATATATATATATATATATATGATATTTTTTACTTGCTTTTGTGACTACCCGTGCAGTACCCACTGTGTTATGTGCATGTGATTAAGGAATAGCATCGATATGAAATCTGGTTGATTTAGTCAGTTATGCAAACATACTGTAGTTTCCTCAACAATATTTAAAATCCATGTTGAGGGCCAAGCTTCATTTTTGTAAATTCCAGGTTTATTTCCGTTTATTCGTATTAATTCCCTTGGAAAGTTTCTGATTTGTAATATTTCCAAGATTCCCCAGCTTAACTTCCCATAGGAAATTTTCCAGAAATTTTCCACCCTTTTGCAACCTTACAACAGATATGGTTTTATAATGGAAAAGTAGCAATGATCTGTCCGGTTAATGCAGTTTGACAGAAAGCTGTTTATCCTGCAGTGAGAAATATGCATGTCAGCAACGACCTCATACTAGGTATGAGGTCATAGTATGCATATGAGGTCACAATATGCATATTAAACTTGTGAAAAGTGTTAAGATAAGTGGTTGCATTCATGCTTTATATTTTATGGCTATTCTTTTACACACAAATACTGTAAATTCAATATGAGCAATTAGGATTCTGCAGACAGAATAGTGTATTTTTGCGTAATTTTTTGATTACATTAAATGGGAAAAGCAGCTGTAATCGTCGGGCGGTATAATACAGTTTCACATTAAGTTGTCCTACGATGAGAAATGTGCACATCTCAGCTTTAACATATCATGTCAGGGCATGATTCACACACGACTTTGAGCTCGAGATAAGATAAGCTGTTCTTCAGGTGGAAAACCTATTTGACCATGTCATCTACCTTTGCACTGTAACCTCTGGCATACCACAAAGTTTGCTCTAAATGAAGGAATGTGTCTAAAAAGCAATAAATATGAATGATGTATGTTATGCAACTTATAAATTGCTTCTAAATGAATTATGCATGTTGATATTTTAAGTTGTTGGACCTCACATTAGAGGGATCCAATTTAACTGTCGCTTTCACAGTATATTTTCAGCTAAAATGGAGTTTAGACATACCGTATAGACCAAAATGTAATTTTTAACAGTAAAAGTTGATCAGAACAAAATGAAATGGCTGAGAGTATGAAAATACTAAAACAAATTACTGGGAAAATTCCCCTAGACGCCACTTTTAGTGAACAATTCAACATTGTTTTCTCATGTTTGATGACAGTGGTGGAAGAATGTAAGCGACGTCTGTTGGCTGCCGGATTCATCGAGCTGAAGGAGACAGAGAAGTGGGACGTCAAACTGTCCAGCAAGGTGGGAGAGGGTTAAAAACATGAAAACCTATTGACCTCATCGAGGAATAAATGTGCTGTGGGAATTTTAGTGGACAGACCTCACAAACAAGTAAAATACTAAACTTCAGCATAATGAAACTCATAGAAGTCTCATATTCCCACATCAGTTTTAGCTGTGTTAGATTTGATTGATGCTTCTTTATTGACTCACTTGACCTTTGTTGATGCCTGTCATTATCAGTGCCATATATCATATGTATCCTAGGATTCAAATCAGTAAATGGCTCTTTTTAGTAATTTGATTAAAAATATTATTAGTACACTAAGTAGGGTACACTAAGAAGAGAGAGAAGAAGAGCACAGTTTCCATAATTGGGCTCAAAAAGGTGAGCAAAATTATGGACACGTAAAAAAAAAATCCTCTTATTGCACATTTAGCAGAGGGTTCCTACACATTAACAAAGCAAGGTCAGAAAGAGTTGGGGTGTATATGTAAAATGTGCATATGATCAGTTGATGCATTGTGTGTTACCAGTTCTGATAGAAAGTCAAGAATCCTTCCTCAATGCAAATTATCCAGATCTTAAATTCCATGGTGGACATCATGGCCACGTGTGTCCATAGAAAAGTTCACCTTGACACAGTCAAGCATCAAGTCTCCTCTCCCCAGTGCGCTCGTCAGATGTTAAGTGCCAGGATGCCTCACCCTGGCGGCAACATGTCCTTCAGAAAAGTTCATCATGCTTTCAATCAGTATGTTTATGAAAGCGGGGGAGGTGATAAGCAGCACATTCTCCAGCAGAGTCCGCTCCCAGGGAGAGATTACACACAGCCTGTTCCAAGGCTGAGGAATCTGAAAAGACAGAACAAAGATAAGCCAGTTGCTTTTCAGAGGCAGGCGAGAATTTCATCTCCTCAATACTCCAATTTAATATATATATATTTTTTGTACTAGACTTCAAAGATCACTTCTGTGAAGAGACCCCAGCACCTCCGTGTTGTTACCCACTCATTCGATTTTACCACAGAAATCGTACATGTTTGTGCTGCCAGATTCTCTTCCGAAGTGCATAATTTGAGACAAAGCTTTATTGGGCTGAACAGCTCTGTCCGTTCTTCTGTCGATAACCAGGAAAAATACCCACACCAATCAGCATAAATCCTGTTATCATGGTTCCGAATAGATAAATGTCCATCACATCCTCAGTGGACAGCGTCTCAAAAACACATAAGTTCCCGTGCGTCCACCGACTCCTACGTGTCCAGCAGCCGCTGTCCTCAGAGGACCTTGGGTTCCCCCAACCCGTCTCCTGCATGTCAATTTCATTGAGGTCCAGCTGGTCAATTCCATGTTGTTTTGAGTTATTTAGGGGGGAGACTCCGGCAGAGAATGAGCACAAAAAACAGGCAGACGGACATAGCAAGCAGGGAAACGGGGACGGGAGCAGATAGAAATGCGTCTGCTCGCTCTGGAAGCCGGAAGAAGAAGAAGTGCCCACTGACTTTACATAATGTCCATTTACTGACACACCTGGTTAGGGTTCAGATCATTTCACTGTGCAACTCTTCCATGGAAGCCAGTGCAGGAGATGGTGTTACAGAGGAAACATTGCTACTTCCTATCATTTCAACATAACGAATTTAAAGAAATTGAACATCCTCCTACAAGAAATGAAATGCACAATACAAAACATGACTGAAAGACAAATATACATTAATCATGCAGGATATATAAATGTCTTAAGTGTAAATTTAATAATGCACTGACTAATTTTCAACATTTTGGGAGTCGTCAGTTTTCAATGTGTAGAACAGTACAAAAGACATGTAGACAATACCCTGTTTATGGTTTGGTAAGGTTTGGGTGCAACAGAAATTTGGTTAGGGTTGTGGAAAAATGGCCAGGATAAAGGCTAAGACAAGACTAAAAGAGAAAATGTATGAAGCAGGACACAAACACTGGCCTTTTGTCTGCAAATGTTTCAAAAATGAGTCATTAACTGTGTGTATTTTTTTAATGAACCCACCAGTAAGCACTTATTGACATATTCTTTGTAACCTGCAACCTGACAAGCTGTTGATGAAGACTGGAACAGCAGAATAAAAAAGATAAAAGAAAAAAGAACCTCTCTTCCATTCTTGATCAGCCTATTTGCATGTATTTTGCCAGTACTAGCTTGGTAATTTTATCCCTTCCATAGCCCACAGCAGACTGTAGCTGTCAACTTACCCACATTACACAAACTGTGGAAAATTGAAGTTTCACAGCACTGTACTGAGTCCAAAAGACAAAACATGATGAAAGCACCCCTTGGCTGCCCTTGTCTTGGGTTATGGGTGACAGCCTCATGCGCTACGAGTTATGTTAGTGCTTGAATAATATTATGAAACAAGCATGGAAGACAGGACTCTTTGAAGGCCTTTCTTGTTCTTATTTTAGTCTTGGTTTGTAGGTGCATCCACAGTGTATGTCTACAGGAACATGTCAATTTTCAGTTGTTCTCCACATTCCACCAGTCAAAAGTCTGGTCACACAATTCTCCTTCAGTGTTTTTGCTTTATTTTATTTATTTATTTATGTATGTATGCATTTATTTATTACTATTTTCAAGATTGTACATGCATACAGAGTACATCCAAACCTTCAAAGAACATGTATAGAATTATGTAGTAAACAAAACATGTTAAATAACCCATGTCAGGTTGTCTAAATTAGCCACATTTAACTTTGATAACAACTTTGAATTCTTTCATGAGAAATCAGAATCAGATTTATTATCATTATACAAGTGCAAGTACACTGTAACTAAAAGCTAACCTTAAAGTGTACAGCATTACGCAAAACAAGCTCATTCATACACAGAGGTCACTCACAACCACATATGACAAGCACTACATACATTATAAACAGTAAACTACGATGTAATATAACAGGGTAATCTAAAGTGCATACTGCAGATAAGAAAATAAGAGAAATCATCAGATTAAGTGAAATGATCAGATTCATGAGGTAAGTACCCATAATGGTGACAAAGGAATACTTACGCACAATATTGCACAATTTGCACAACCTGCACAGTATCCACAGAGGTGAAAAGAAATGATTAAGACTGAGCTGTTTGTACCAGGCATTAAACATGCTCATTTCTGCTCTAAAATTGGACATTGTAAGATGGACCATAGGAATTGAGTTCCTTTTTGCTTTCAGCTCCCGGTGGACATTGACAGTATTACATTGGGGATAGTTGCATATATTAGACTTCTCCCTCAACCACGGAGTTTTCAGCATTAATTCGGTTTTTAAAAAAAACATGGTTCCATATTTTGCAAAGCCAGTTTATTTTGTGCACCCATAAAATTTTATGCCTGGTGGGAAGCAAGGACAAAACTGTAGTTGTATTTCACTGTAATTTGTATTGTATTGTCCACAGGTTTAGTCTTCTTTAGATTTTCCTCTGCTTCTTTGTCTATAATAATACTGATCATAATCCCCATGTGGTGTCTCTCTGAGTAAATCACAGTTATCCTTAGTATCCTCTCCGTTATCCTTCAGTAATGAGTCCTAACGGTTATAGCAAAAAGACATGGCTGTTACTGTAGCCAGTGCAATTATATCCTCTTTCCAGCTGAGAAACTGCAGTAAATACAGTATAGCACTCAATGAAACCAACAACAGAAAAATACGCCTTACAGATATACAGATGTGAACATCAAATTGCATCAGTGTCAAGAGTGGAAGAGTCTAGGCCTCTACATCCTGAGGGGATTCAAAGAAGCTGTTTTAGTAGGAACAAGGAAAACAAACATTCATCTTATGAGTAAAGCAGCAAGTGCTCAAAATAGAGACATTATTCTATATCCCTCACTATCCCACACAATAAAGATGCAGGTCAGGCTTTGTAATAGCTCTGAAAAGTGGTTTAAGTTTAGAATATTTCATGAAGCAGCAATCCAAAGCTCATCAAAGAAACTGTTGCAGCAATAGCTTATGCCAGTATGTCTGTGTTTGCTAGCTGTAGGAACTGGGTCTCTAACAGAGCTTGCTGTGCTTAATCCAACATGCTAGCTGAGACAGTCACACCGGAAAATCCTTTCACTACAAAACGCCTACACTGTAGCCCAGTTCCAGTCATATCCCTTCTATTTTTCCCTTGATGACTCAATTTGTGTCTACTTATTTGACTTCAGCCTTCAGGGCATGTACATTGTTATTGTTTTCTGGTTTATTATAAATAGTGTGTAAGACACTGTACATATAAGAAAGCCTTTTAATATCTTGTGATTGACCTTGACGAGGTGCCAGAGGCATCTGAACATGACTAATAAAGTAAGATGTCTTTGTAGCATTTACAGACAATAAGTGTTGCTGATTGATCATAGAATAGGGTTAAGTGCAGGTGTTCCCTCTCTGACGTTTTCTGGGCTGCGTCTGGGGTGAGGCAGTGATGTGTGTTGGCCCCTTTGCTTTTCAGGTCTTATATAAGCTGGTTAATGGAGTGGGTGATGGGGATTGTCTTGGGCTGGATGAGTTGAGGTGCCTGAATCAGTGATCACTAATATTAGTTAACAATGCTGTGATCTGTGTAGAAACTGTGGATATCCTCACAGAAGCAGGGCTGTTAAGAGTGTGGGTGTCCTTTGCCAAGACAAAGGTCATGCTTTTGGAAATTTCTTGGACAGTGTTATTAAATCATTCTCTGTATGTGGAGAGAATATGGAAATTGAAGACTCATTCACTTATCTCGACAGTGTAATTCACTGTTCCACTAGTTGTCAGGCATAGATAATTTGGCATCAATTTGAATTTGGCCTTACACATGAAGTTATGAATTCACCAGAAAAGACTGTGCCACTCTCAGGATTTGAACACTGAGTTAAAGTTCATTCAGTTATTCATTCCTAGGTCGTCTAGTCTCACTATATTGCTGTGAGGGCTGGAGTCAGGACAGAGGTTACGATTGACCTCTTTTGTGATCACTTCATGTGTCCTCAGCTGCCAGTGGTTGGAGGTTTTGTCGAATGAGTCGATGTTAAGTGGGTACGTGAAGGGTCACTTGCTTAGTCCAGGAGCAACAGCTGCATGTCTAGTCACTTATTACCTCTGATGGATCCAGCTTACCATATCCTGTTTGCTCTGGAATTTGGTAACCTGGGTGAGGCTGGTGGATTGATCGTAGGCAATGTGGTCAGTACAGTTGCAAGGGTTCATGTGGTCTGTGGGCATGGTGCAGGCTGGTCAACCACAGAAGTGGAGATGCAGCAAATTGCCATGCTGATGGGGCATGATTTCAGACCTGACCTTTTATAATATGTAATGTATAATTAAAATAGGAAAGAATGATATTAGAACAATAAGTACATTAACTTAAGCATTGTAATCAATTTTGACCTGCTTACTTAAAACTCCACTCTGTGCCAGAGGCAACTGTAGAGGCAACATCCAAGGCATTTATTATGTTACCTGAATAACAAGTTACATGTTTAACAGATTCATATTATTATGAATCAATATAAAGCCGACATCAACTAAAGGATTTAACAGTTTGTAATGCTGCTATTTCTTCACGCAACACGGGCTGAAGGCAACAACAGAAGTGTGGCAGGTGTAATTTATCCAGCAAACAAGTCTTCAGGTGTGCAACAGTCTTTGTTAGCACCTATACTGTTTTTAATTTTCAAAAAGCTCTTGGCATTGTCTGTTGGGGTCACGACAGGACCAGCTCTGCACCCACACCCTCATCCAGCCCTTTGGAATGTGTCCAGGATGTGGTTTCAAGTTGTCTTATTGAATTATGCATGGATATCTCGGAAAAAGCTGTCTTCTTGGAGGAAGCATGAATTGTGCATTACAGAAGAGAAAATGACTTTTCCGAGGGGACTGATACAACCTCATACAGTGACAGTCCAGGTTCTGGACTTGTAACAGTCTGGATGGTGCTGTTCATCTTTGGTTTGGATCACCTAGCCTTCCTCTTCTCCCAAAAAGACCTTGATACTGGTTGGTTTGACACAGATCACATTTCACCTGGGTGATGGTTGCACCCCTACACCTCTAAGCCCAGAGATTTTAATGATGTTTCTGGACAGGGTTCACATAAGGCTTCTTTTTGACACAGTTTGAACTGTTATTTGTGGCTGTGACCCTGTATTTTAGTACTTGACAAAGTTTTGTGGCTGTAGGCCATGCAGTTCTATCAGCTGTAAAAGAATGCCTTCTTGATGCAGTTTTGTGGATGCTTCTTTTGAAATGATATTGTTCTTTAATCATTTTAACTTATTAGCCATATATTGCCCCTCCAACTTATTCTTCAATGTGTTGCAACCTGCTTGCAACACAATGAAGTTCACTAGGCACATGTGAGGCACAAGTCAAAATAAACTTTTAAAAACACTTCTTTTTTGTAATTGCTTTTGCTTATCCACATACTAGCTGCTGCAGTTTAAATGCAATTTCTGTTTTTCATCAGGTCATGTGTTTATAATTCATTTAGGATTTCACCTCAGTTGAAATTAGCTGTCATAGTGACACAGATAATTTTAATTAAATGTGACTAACAAGTGCCATTTGACTGACAAACACAAACAGCATTTGAAATATCTTTCATTTTAGCAAATTATTTAAATGAGTAATTATACTGTACCATTTTGATAAAACATAAGCACTCAGCCAGACTTAATTTCATAACTGTGTCACATTTATTCTGTATCTGGTGTAACTGATACCTGCTGCAAATGTAATCAGTAGGAGCAGAATGGAGCACTAATTGTCAGATGCCATAAGACTGCAAAAAACCAACAAAATTTAATTGCACACATTTAACGCACATATAATTTTTTTCACTATCCCTCTGAAGACACATTTATGCCAGTGCTGTTCCTGGGTCCACAGCCAGCTCCTGCTTCCTTCTGTTTTGACTTTCAGTGAACTGGCTCTAAGATCAAAAACTGGTTCCAGTGCAGAACCAACAGCCTGCTGCTCTGTAACCTGAACCATGTCTATTAGGTGTTGGGGGTGGGATTATTACAACCAACAATACCACGTACACTCAGTGACCATTATTTCTCATAAAACGGTGCCGAAGAAGCATCTGAGAATACTGTCTGAGGGTGATATGATCCAGAGTTTTGGATTTTCCAGTTTGGTTTAGATCAAATTGTCAGGCCTGTGCAGTCTTTAGTAAAGCCAAAACGCTGGTCCCGGTCAGAATTATGAATCATGGTTGGGTTGAGGCACAGTGTGAAAATGTTTTAAGGATAGTTCAAACTTTCAGAGCAACTGGAGGAACTTACTCACAGATGTCATCATTAAATGAGATGAGCTAAGAATGAGGAAAATTGACAATGTCAGATGCACTCTCATTTAATAACCAATCAACCATGGGATGCTGGGCATACAATACACCGATGATAATGACAACTGGATGCATTAGTTTGGTACCAAAACTGCCGTGTGAAAGTAAAACTGAAGTCCAAATGGTTTAAAATTCTCAATACAGCCACTGACTGATTGATCACAAAGGTAGTGCAAGTCAATTGAGTACATCTAAAAATGCTTCAGCTGTTAGTCTTAAGCCGAGAAAATCCACGTAATTAAAAAAAACACTGTGCAAGCAGCAGGAACTTCTTACAGACTCTGAATTCAACACTCCCGAGTGCTAGCAGCATTTAAACCAAAGTGCAGTGTGTTGTTATGGATGCGTCTAGTTCCAGGCTTCTCAAACTCCGGACCAAGGTCAAAACTGCACCACCAGTCTCTACAGACCGCTCAAGTGTGGTCCAGGTGTCTGTTACGTGTATCCGATGTCTTCACCAGGTGTTATGACTTACTGAGTAACAGTGGTGATGTCTTGTATTGCTTATCCACACAGTGCAGCATGTGAGATTGAACAAACCGATGTGGACACAGCAACACATAACAGCAGAACACACTCACTTCTGTGAGTGCACTCATCAACCATTGATGTACATGTTCACTCTGGTCTATGGCTGCATGAGGAGCTGATGTACGAGTCTGCTTGTGGTCACTACAGTCACATAAGCAAACAGCAACTACAACATGTCACTGTCAAAGCTACTGTTAACATAGTTTTAGCAGAAAGTGTCATTTCTCTCTGTAAGACATACCTCCAGTCTGTGTTTCTACTGAATGTGCAGTTAAGTTGTTTGAACATGTGACCAGGTGGTGCGAGATATGCAATGAGAAGCAGACCCAAATCTAAGGAAAACTGATAAAATTTTATTACATGAAACAAAAGAAAAAAAAGAAACAATTTCTTAAAAAGGTCAACTGTAGACTACATCAACAAGCATAAAAAAAGAATAAAATACTCAGTGAGTAGCGATTCCAGGCCAGACACA
>JAQQAE010008354.1:0-15277 GCA_029823295.1 Pseudamia nigra | reverse complement strand
CTTGCTACCTTTCCACCTGGTCTCCTGAACACACAGTATGTCCACCTTCCTCCTCTGCATCATGTCAGCCAGCTCTCCCACAAAATGAAAAACAATGAATGGGTATTAATCGTGATTCATCAGAATTAATCCACAGTGACCCCAAGATCCAACAGTGTGAAATGTACATTCTTGAAATTTTTCAACTGGTCTTAAAATTTTCACCAGGAGTGTATTTATGGACTGTAGATGATGAAATGAGTTTATCAGTTTGAACATTAAATATCTCGTCTTTGTAGTGCATTCAACTGAATATCGTTTGCAGATCATTGTATTCTGTTTTTACTTGCATTTCAGCCAATGTCCCAACTTCACTGGAATTGGGGTTTGTAATATGTTTGGGTTATTGACCATGTTGAGTCCAAACATGCTGTGACCTTCAAAGCTGGGTGAGGGGATTGGTCATTTCACAGCTTCTGATTTGTTTTGTTTGTCTGTTCCACTGAAGGAAAATGTGACATCCCATTACTCCCTCAACATTTGACAATGTCGAGACAAGTTAACAAAACTCCTCTGGAAACTCGTGCTTCACGTGATTCAGAAAGATCAGGGCTAAAACAGTCCACAGTGGATGATCTCTGATAGTATGCAGAGTCATGTTTACCTTGTGTCCTTTTGCCTCAGGGTGGAAAATGAGCATGCCGAGGAGGAAATGAATAGCAAGAAAGAGGAAGAAGAGGATTCAGAGGAGGAAATGGAATCCAGTGCCTTGAGACCAGATCAGGCATCAAAACCGGGGGGTGTACAGCGGACAGCAGAGAGCCCCATTCCCACGGTAACTAAAAGTCAACTTCGGGAACTGAGGAGGGTGAAGAAACTTGACCATAACTGGCTTGGAGGACTCCTAGACTAACAGGGGCGCATGCACTTCAGCCTGCAGAGTCGTCACATGGATTCTTCATCTTAATTCTGGTTCAACAGTGAAGTTGCACTAAATATGAAGGTGTGACGAGATCACCGGAATGGAAAGTGGGAAGCAGTTGTTTGTCACAATTTTGCTGAGTCAGGGCAGCACTCGGTCTCGTCTCTCTGATGACTGCTGCTACAGTTAGCTTAAAGATCTGGACTTGCTGACTTGCAGCTGGACACGAACGCTACTCATTACTCCCAAGTCTTTGCCCCGTTTGTGAGTTTTTTTAATAAATATTTTTGCAAAGAGTTCGTCAAGTTTTCTTCTTTCCCCTTTTACTTTTGACTGCCATTTTTTATTTATTTTTTTACATCTGTTTTCGGAGAGATATTTCAGAACACGTTGAGAAAATGCAACCACAGTTTGAGATGGAAACCCCTGCAGACACACCTTTATTAAATTAGGGACCATTAACAAACCAGCAGTACTGCCATAGGGGCCACATCTGCCCCAGGGCCGTCCAGAGGTTTTTCACAGAGGGCTCACTTTGGTCATGTAAAAATGCCAAGTGTCCCGACATACTTTTGAACTGTAAAAGTTATAAATGCACTATTGTGTAACAATTCTACTAGTCAATGTCCTTCCTTCAAATGTCAGTGTAAATTCTTCTAAATTGTTCTGCACAGACATCACCTCTACAAAGCACCACTCTTTAAGTGTATTAGTTTGAGTCGAGTACAGTGCAGGCCGAAAGTTTGGACACACTTTGCCATGCAATGCGTTTTTTTTCATGACCATTTACATTGTAGATTCTCACTAAAGGCATCAAAACTATGAATGAACACATCTGTAATTATGTATGTACTTTAAAAAAAAGTGTGAAATAACTGAAAACAGGTTGTATATTCTACTTTCTTCAAAGTAACCACCCTTTGCTCTCATTTCTGCTTTGCACACTCTTGACAGTCTCTTGGTTTTCAAACCATTTCAGGTCACGGCCTCATGAAGCTCATTGAGAGACGCCAAGAGTTTGCAGCGCTATTAAAAAAGCAAACGGTGGCTACTTTGAAGAAATCAAAGTAGTGAGAATCTACAATGTAAATTGTCAAAATAAAGGAAATGGATTGAATGAGAATGTATCCAAACTTTTGGCCTGTACTGAACAAAAAAGTTAAATGTAATAAAAAGAAACACAGCAGGCATAAATTAATATGATGAACAAAAATGTGTCCATGTCCCTTTCTACTCTACTCTTCATGAGGTCGGGTTTATTCATGGTGTTTGAAGGTTTGTTTTTTATTTGGATGATGTGACCTCACGACAACCGCTTCAGCAAAGGAAAATGTAAAACTTGATGTAAAAAATCTCAAGTCCAATTTTCTTTGAGACATCGTGGGGCCAAATTATGGAATGAGTAGAGAGATATTATGAACTCAATGCCAATTGGTAAAAAAAAACTTTAAATTATTTTGCTTTCAAAATATAAATTATAATTGTCAAATAATAACAAATTTTGTATAATTTAGTTTAGCACTAAAAATAACTTCATAAAATACGTTTTTAGATTTTCAAAATTACAATACATTATTGGTTTTAATTAGTAATTCTGTGGTCGTATTATATACTGTACGATCTTCATGCAAATGCAACTGTTATTTTGAATATGAATAGGTCAAAGATTTTTGTTTCTCAAAGTGAGCTGTAAAAAAAAAAAAGTATTATATTTGGAGTGTGGCTCTTTATAAGCCTGTATACGTTTCTGCCACACACATCACATTGTTTTGGAGTTTTTTTTTTTTGTTCAAATGTATCCTTGTGTTTTATTATGTGAAATTAAAAAAAAAAGTTACCTGTGCTGCAGAGGATGTGTTTATTAGATTTATCAGACACAGACGGTCGTCGTGAGTGGGTTCAATCACAGACACTTGAACTGCTTGAGATCATTCAAATCGACTGACTTGTGTTTCGTAAAATACCAACGGACTCAGTTTTATTTTGACCTAAATGGGATTTGTTTTGTAGCTGTAGAAGCATCTGCATCCACACGGTGGTCTGAAGCACATTAACCCTCCTCTGGTGTTTGGGTCAAATTGACCCTTTGTCATGTATTTGTAAAGAGAAGCTGTGTCGTATGGAAACGCCAAGGAGTAGAATCCGTACTCAAGTAAAAGGAAGTAGAAGTACTCATGAATTGAAGTACTTGAGGTAGTGACTAACTTTATATCACGGAACAAATTAATTTCAGCTTTTTGTGGGTGATTTGATTTTTGTGGTTTATTTTATTCATTTATTTTTTTAGCCTTGTTTTGTTCAGTTTCTTCATATTATTCATTTTTACGTGTTTACATGATTTTTTTTTTTCTTTTTGCTTATGTTTTTGCTTCATTTTGTTGCTTATTTTGTTGGTTTTGCAGGACGACAGTTCATTATTCTTTCACATTTGTTCATTTTCTTGGTTATTTTTGTTCTTTGTTCATTTCGTGGATAATTTTGCTTATTTTTGTGCAGTTTTGTTGATATTGATGATGATTTTGTTTGATTTTATGAATAATTTTGCTCATTTTCTTGGTTATTTTGTTCAGTAAGAAGATAATTTTCATCCTGTGTTTTCTTCAATGTTCACTGTTTTCATTTTTAAGTATTTTGTTGGTTTTGGTGACGATTTTGTTCCTTTTTTTTTTCTCTCCACGACACATTTTCTCTTTACAAATATATGACAAAGGGTCAATTTGACCCAAATGCCACAGGAGGGTTAAGAAGGCAGGAAATGACACAAATTAACTACTGACGAGGCACCACAGTGAATTAAAAACCGCCTTGTGAATCTGATGAGAGAATGCCATGCGTGTGTGAAGCTTTACATATTTATATAATTCCATACATGTTCTTTCAGTTTTAATGTCTTCTGTATTAATGGACAATGCTGAAAATGCTAAAAAAAAAAAAAAAACTTGAAATGTCACCCCTGGAATATTAACATTGTAATGACAGTATAGTTTTTTTTTCAGATTCATCAGTTGATTTGCCTGTTGGTGCAGATTTGAGTTCTGTTATGTTCTTTTTGTTTGGTTGTGTCTTTTTTTTGTCGTTTTGGCCTTATTGCTTCTTTTGTTAGTTTTTTGTTTAATGTTGACCACTCACCAGCCCTGAGTTTGGAAAAGGCAACTGCAGAGGAGCTACTCTTCATGGATGAATAAGTGGAATGTTCCAGAAAGGTGAGCTGAGTCTTCAGCATGGAAATCCATCTCCATCAGGTTTCTATGTGTTTCTGCTGATGTGCAGAATTTCCCTTACATCAGACATACAGTTTAAAGGTCAAACCTCCCGACTTTGGTCTGTGCAGGCCACAAAACCATGCTCTGCGTCTGCTCTGAAAATCTCCCACACACCTGCTGGCAAACCCTTTTCTCGACCCATGTGACTTGTATTTCTGACACATTAAATGGCTTCCAAAGTCCATTGTTACTGCTCATCATGTGGCCAAAGGGTCGATGTTATGAATCCATGACCAATCATTGTATAATCAAAACTCCTTGAGCGGGATCAAAGTCTCTAACATATAATGAATATGTTTGCATTAACACCTACTGTCTGTTACTGTCCTCAAACAAGAAACCTGACCTAGCACAGTAACGAAATCCCTGAGGAAGCTTTTTTTTTTTATTTAAGCTCCGCATTTTTCAGTTCCCACTTGTGTTAGGTGTTCTGACCACTGAGAACGGATGTGCCTGCTCCAGATTCTGTTCTCTTCCAGGATATCCAGCTGGGTCAGCATACGAGCCTTTATCAAGTCATTTAGCATTTTATTGCTCAATTAGATTGTCATGATAGGTGCCAGGTTAAGTCATAAGCTCGGTGTAAACGACTGAAGGACTGGAAAAAGAATGAAGTCAGACATTTATTTTTTAACCACTGTATCAATGACAAACAGTCAATTTACAAGTCAATTTATGTCAAATAAAATTGTACATCAATAAAGGTAAAACATACTAAATATAAAAAGTTTGAAGAAATAATACATGAAATGTGGGGGGGAGGGGGTTGGGGTCTTCTGGAGTCAAATGGTGAATCTGCAGACACATGAGGGAAATGTGGCCCTGGGCCCCAAACCCCTGAGCATCTGACCATCTGAATCAGCAGTTTCATTCGCGGTTCCGCATGTAGCCCGTCCTGTACAAGCGGAACCTGCCCATTTAAACACAAATAAATCCCGAGTGATTTAGCAACAGTGGTCATTTTTGGTAAACACTCCACCTTGCATATTGACTTACATTCCTAAACTGTACTTATGAGAGAATAAAAAATACTAAAAAAAAAAAAAAAAGTCGCGTGTAATCTGTTTTTTTTTTTTACCTTGGTTACGTTGGGGTAATCATTGCATGCAGAATGATCCCCACATATAAAAAATGTGATCCATCCATCTTCTGTTGCTTCTCCGTGGTGTCGGGTCGGGGGGGCAGCAGCTTGAGCAGGGAAGCCCACACTTCTCTCTCCCTGGATACTTCATCCAGCTCTTCTGGGGGGACCCCGAGGCGTTCCCAGGCCAGCCAAGAGACGTAGTCCCTCCAGTGTGTCCTGGGGCTTCTCCGGGGCCTCCTGCCAGTGGGACGTGCCCTGATCACCTCACCAGGGAGGCGTCCAGGAAGCATCCGGACCAGATGCCCAAGCCACCTCATCTGGCTCCTCTGGACACGGAGGAGCAGGGTCTCTAGTCTGAGCCCCTCCCAGATGACTGAGCTTGTCCCTAGAGGAGAGCCCACCACCCTCATTTCAGCTGCTTGTATCCTGGATCTTGTTCTTTCGGTCATGACCCAAAGCTCCTGACCATAGGTGAGGGTAGGAACGTAGCTCAACCCGTGAATCGAGAGCTTTGCCTTCCAGTTCAGCTCTTTCTTCACCATGATGGACTGGACATTAGTCTACATTCTGTTTGAATTTTTAGCCTCTGTTCTGCTTTTAAGTACCAGTTTCATAAAATGAATTTATTTTATATTTCATGCTACTAAATCCCCCAAAACTCTTCTACGCTGGACTTTAACTGCCCAGCAAGCAAAACTTGAAATGTTCCTGTTTTCAGACTCGACAAATGTTTGTTTAAAGCAGAAACCGAATGCCGCGTTGGGTTCTGTGAACAGCCTCAGGCTTATGAAGACAGAGCTCTTTGTCTTTTCAAAGTCCAGATGATCCAGCTCAGCTTAAAGTCAGTCTGTTTAACACTCAAAAGAAAAAAAAAAAGGATTATCAGCGAACTTATCTGTGGTATGTGACCTCACACGGCGGCTGGCAAGTCCATAAAGAAACCACACAAGTTTATAGTTTAAAGAATTCTTTAACAGACCCCATGCAATACAAGCAATATCAACAGCTTCATAATCAGCGGCATGTGATACAAATGATTCCTTACTGATTTCATGTTTTTATATACTGAAATACAATAACACTGATATTACATACGTATAATAAGATTAATTAAGAATAATGAATCAACTGCTGATGTTTTCCAACAAAATGAAGCATTTACTGTACTTTATACACAAATTTCAAAAATCTTCAAGACACCTCAATTTGGTAATGTTAACACTACATATATAAAAAGGTTAAAAAAAAAGTATCAACAAGACAAACAATACACAACAGTATACATAGCAGTTTTATAGCATTTTCTTATTGTTCGTTTTTACTGAAAACTAATGTTGACATTACAAATATAGAGTTTATTGCCCTGTGTAATATTCCTGAAAAAGCAGACCAACCAATGAAGGAATGGGTTTGTACTTGTGTCCAGAATAAATCTAAGGTTGAGTTGAACCCATGAAAACTGAGCCAGGAACACACCTGGATAAACGGTTCTACTGCGTGTGCACCAGCTACATCTCCGTCCAAACTAAATATCCCACCCTACAGAACCACAATCCTGGCTGGACCACTTCATTTTTTTCCACAGAGAGCCACCTGTGTGCGTTCAGCAGCTGTCAAGGCTAGTTCGGAATAAGGCTTCAGAAATTACTGAAAAGTCAGATGGTGGAATAATACATGTGGGTGAACACGACCGGTCAACTTCTACCGTGCCCCAATGGTTCCAGTTTTTTTTTTTTTTATTGAAATTCGAGCAGTTCAAGTCCAAAAATAGTTGCAAGCAGCAAAAAGTGGGATCCAAGCACACGGCATTTAACCCAAGTGTGGTATTTGGGTCAAAGTGACCCTTTGTCATATATGTGTAAAGAGAAAATGTGCCGTGTGGGAAAAAAAAGGAACAAAATCATAGCCAAAACAAGCAAAAGACTAAGATGAAAACAACGAACAACACTGAAGAAAAAGGATGAAAATTTTCATACTGAACAAAATAACCATGAAAATGATCAAAATTATTCAGAAAATGACACAAAATAACATCAAAACTGCACAAAAAGAAACAAATATGTCCATGAAATGAACAAAGAACAAGTTGAAAATAACCAAGAAAATGAACAAATCTGAAGAAAAAATGAAGTCATCCTGCACAACCACCAAAATAAGCAACAAAATTAATTTTTAAAAAAGCAAAAAGAAAAAACCACAAAAATGAACAATATGATGAAGAAATTGAGCAAAAAAAGTTAAAAATTAATCAAATAAACCACAAAAATCAACAAATCATCCAAAAAAAAAACCAATTAAATGAATCTGTGCTGTGATATAACTTTACTCACTACCTCAAGTACTCATATTTATGAGTACTTCTACTGCCTTTTACTCGAGTACTGATTATACTCCCTGGCGTTTCCACATGACACATCTTCTCTTTTTACAAATATATGACAAAGGGTTGATTTGACCCGAAAACCAGATGATGGTTAAGTCAGTCAGTGTGCTGCACTGTTGTTGCCTTTGATCCTTTGATACATAATGTAAACATATACAGTATGTATATTGGGAGGGTTGTGTCAGGAAGGGCATCCGACGTTAAAAACATATGCCAGATCAAACATGCGACTCATTGGCATTTCGCTGTGGCGACCCCTGAGGGGTTCAGGGGTCGCCATAATGTTCAGTGATGGCTACAGCACCTGTGCAACTAGTTTGGGCATAAGAGATGGATTATTTCATGCACTATGTTCCTCACAGAAACCTCTGTGCTGCTGTTACATCCAAGGAATCCAGAAAAATTATGATTGCATGACTGCAATTTAAAAGCAAAATCGCTTATGATAGTGCCACCGTGGGACCAACCGCTATCATTTCTGCTGCCTGAGTAGCGGGCCGCATTTTGCAGCCTTTGTTACGATTTTGTTTTTTGTGGGGTCTTGAAATGGTAAAAAGGTAAGTGCTGAACAGCCAAAGGTTATTCAAAACTGAAAAATAAAGCAAAAAGGTCAAGACTTGAAAGTTGGCGCAACTAATTCCTAGATGTGTCCCAAGTTTGTTTGATTAATTACGAGCCCCTCTGTCTGCATAAAAGCTGTGTTGGAACCATACCCTGGTAAGCATTATTTTAACAGCACTTACATTTGTACCATTTCAAGATATTCACTGGACTTGAACTGCTTGAATTTCAATAAAAAAGCGGGTGTTGTACAACTTTTGACCGGTAGTGTAATTACAGTTTGTTCAGTTTATTTGTTTACGTAGATATTTTCTGCCATGCACACATTTATTCTCAGGACTACTACAACATTTCAAGGTTCAGTGTGCGACAGTGACACCTCACAGTGAAGATGCAGCATGAACTCGACTGAAGACCCCCGACCCCCCCGAAAACATTCTCACTTCTGATTGACACCACAAACCCAGTTTGTTTCACACAGAAACGCAAAAATACTCCTTCACGTTGGCAGTATTTTGTGTGTTACACGTCTAATTAAATAATGTTATATTTCTAACTAGTGACAAAATATAAGATTAAAGCCATGTCTTCTTAAATAAACACAATTTTCTTTTTGTAAAGAAAATGAGGCGCATTTTATTTAACTGTGGGTGAGGCCATGTTTCCTTAAGTTCTAACACCCAAGTTTACGTTTCTATTGACTATCTTTAACACTGCCATGAATTAGAATTACTCTGGACAGAACGTAGAGTACCGGCTTTGACAGCCCTCACTAGGTCCAGTGTCAGATCTGTTCTGGTCCACACTCACAGTAACGCACCTCAGTCCCAGACGCCACCTGTTCAATCACTGCAAACTACAAACACCTTGTTCTATAGTCATAAAAGCACAATTCCCATTTCCACAGGATTACACACTAATAAAAACAATTATATTCATCTTCTAAGTAGATCCCTCACCCTGATCAGGATAAGCCTCACACCGGATCTAAAACCTACCAAATACCTTCATGTACAAACAACATCTGCGTTTCAGAAAAGCACTTTTTTGAAGAGTGTTGCTGCAAAGCCATGTTTAAACTAAAACTGATAAAATTTGGACTCAAGTCCATTTTCTGCAACTAAAGAGATTAAAAACAAGAAACGTGACATGTTGCAGGTCCAGGTTCTGCTGGCCGTCTGAAGCAGTGACTAGATAAGGTTTGCTGACTAAGCTCCCCAGCTGACGTTTTTTGAGGACGTGTCTGAGGTAAACAGACGGGTTCTATTCAGACTCGTTCAGCGCTGGTACAGTCCTTTTGTTTAAACATGTGGTGCTAAGGGTTAATAATATGTGCCTGGTTAATCCACACGCCCCACATCCCCAGCACCTGAACACACACAGATACTATTAACCGACTGATGTAAGGCTGTGCAGCAGGGGTGGGGGTGGGGGCTTCGGGACTTGAGCCTTGTGCAAAAATATTGATCAAATGCCTGATCATTAATGACAGACGTCAATCACTTAAAGTGCCTGTGTAACAACAATCACCATTGAAGAATCACCGCAGACAACTCAAAACATTAAAAAATAAACAAAAGATGGCACAATGACACAAGTAAAGTATGTCAAAAACTAAACTGCAGCCTCACTTGTGGCTTCGTGGCGTAGAAATATCGTGTCCATGAAAGTGGACAAACAACTACTGGAACCTGATGTAAAAACACATATTTGGAATGTTTGACACAGATAATCGGTTTCTCCTCACGTCTTTTTATGCCACATGTGGACTTTGACTTTGGTAACTGAGGGAGCTGTTAGAAAGGGTGCATAGGCATTTACATTTGTTTAGCATGGCCCCATCTACGACCACACCATGCAATACTGATGAGACAGTTAGTATACAAAAACATTGACTCCATTTCCTGAATAAATACAACTGCATAACTCTCACATATTAAAGAGAACAGATCCCAGTTTGTGTTAAATGGAACCGATGTGCCTCTGCACGAGAACAACGTCCACATCCAGCTCTTTGTACATGTACAGACACATTCTCACTCCCAAATCGCCATATTCTCACACTTAGTCTCATTCCAAGTTGCCACATACTGATGCACAGAGCTATTGTAAAGTCATACACCGAGACCACCACCACCACTGTGGTAACCGTGTGTCACGGTCACCACATTTGAGAGGGTTTTGGCTTACGAGCTACTTTCTCAGTAGTAGGAATATGTGGTTAGGTGTGAAGGCTCCTTGGAGTTTGGGAAAGGGGGGTGGGATCAGGGTCAGGACTAAAAACAACATGCACCGACACAAACCAGGGAGCAGGAGCTGATCCCCAGGGTCCCACGTGGAAGTTTGTGAATCTGATGTACCACCGTACCCACGCTGTCAGTTGCCTTCTCCAGCTGACGGGGCGGTTACGGTGTCACACGGTCATGTGCTTCCATGACAAAATTAGGCGCTGTCTGCATCAGTATGTGATGACATGAGAGAGAGAATAGGTTGGTACAGACAGAAAAACAAGGTTCTCAGAGCAAAAAAGCACCATCAAAGTCACTGAGAAGCATCAAAGATTGAGCTCTGTGATTTGAGCCTTTGTGACATAAGTTGACCAGATTCACCGCTGCCTTCCTCCCTCTGGTCGACCAAAGCAACTCGTTCCGGGAGAATCTCCCCTTCCATCTTAAATGAGACCCAAACTGGGCAGGGTGGCAAGCCTAGAAGTAATGGATCATAGTATCTTTACATGAAAGCAGGTCCTGTAGGCAAGAGGCTGACCTCATCTGACTCCTGCACTGAAAATGTGGGATGAATACTGCCTTAAACTTAACTGTGTTAGTTTTCTTTCACTATGAGCATCCTATTCACCTTCCTCTGCTGATGGTTAATGCTTTATAAATTGCTAAGCATAGCATGTTAAGTTACGGTATCTTTAAAGTTAGCATTAGCATTGTGCTACACGAAAGGATGTTAGTTTGCCTGTATGTACCAATGACAGTTTCTATAATGGCTTAGACCGTGGTAGGAAGTGAGGGAGTGTTCGCCATCTCGACCTTCTGCTCTGGCGAGCAACAAAGGAAGAGACGGCTGCCCAGGCTTTTGAAAGCAAACCGAAAGTACATGAGGTGACCCATGGCCACGAAGGAGACGGAGATGATGACCAGCAGACCAAAGGCCTCTGGGTTTGGAGCCAGAATCACCATGATGAAGTGCAGCAGGTCTAAGAGGTAATTCATGGAGTTCTGGACACCGTTGATCACACCACGCTCCGACTCAATCACATTCTCCTGGATGAGCTGGGTCACGGTCAGGTCGAAAGACCACAGACCTGCGGGGAGGGAGAGAACAGATCAACAGTCAGTCCTGATGCCGTTTTTACAAGCTCATTTAAAGACTAAACAGTAGCAAAGCTGCATTTATCAGGGGTTATTGGCATCAAAGGTCACAGATGTTTGTTACAGGATCTTGTCTTGAGAGAACTTGTAACAAATACTGCTGACTTACAAAAACCCCCCCTCTGGTTTTGAAATTTCCTCCGATCATTATGAGGAAGTCATAATTTCATAAAAAACTTGTTGTGATTGTCTAAATGGAAGTGAAATGTACTAATAGCATGGTCACAAAACAGATACAACCTTATCAAACCCGCATGACTTGTTCACATGACATTCCATTTACGTACACATCTGGTACTGCTCTCTACCAAACAACATTGTACATCTCTGTAATCCAAGGAGCATCACAGAATGTGGGTAACTGCCTATTTTTCTGTAGCTCTTTGTCTCTTAATGCTACTCACCAACTCTAGCAGCAATGACTCCAGCAAACAGCAGACTAACAGACATGTAAGACTGCAGAGGTGGCACCTCTTCAGCCGGTGCGGCAGTTGTGGCATTTCCACTGGTGAGAACCCCGGTAAGGCTGTGGTCTGCCTCAGGCAGCAGCTGCTCTCCCATCAGGTGTGTGTAAAGGTCCTGGAATGGCGACACGCTCAGGTCAAAGGGACTCCCAGGAGTGAAGACCGACACCACGCAGAGCATGAGACAGGACAGCTGGGCCACGCCTGAGATGAAGCCTGTGCGGATCAGGCCACACTTCTTGCGAACCCAAGTAAAGGCAACGGTGCCGCAGATGCCTGAGACAGCAGAGGCCCCCATGAGCAGACTGAGAACGGCGCCGTTGAGGCCCTGCGTGTAGGCATAGCCTGTGGTGATGCAGTCGAAGCCCAGCACCGTCATGTAGAGGAATGCCAGGGACATGCCAGCAAAGAAGATATTCTGCTTATAGTAGGCGACCCACCCAGCCTTGAAGGTGCGCACGGGTTCGGTGACCAGAGAGCAACAGTCGTGATGTTTGGGGCTGTCAGGTATCCCTGTCGTTGCAGCGTCATTCATGAGTGGTTGAGAGGACTCCTCAGGACTCTGACCATTTTCTAAGTCTGAAAAGAGCAGGAGACGTGAATGATTTAACACGTGAATGACACAAGAAGTAGAACCTTTTACTGTGTAGGGATACCCCCAATCCAAGTTTTTCCTCCTTAACTTGCAGTTGTTGTTTCCAGCAATCTGTGGACTACTTGTGGCTTGTTTATAATATTAATCAATCTGCATAAATGTACATTTCTGGGGGGTGATTAAAACAATACTGGTGATGGAAGTGATCGCTGACATTGCATTACATTGTTATTAAGGTTGTATTTCAGCCACTTGCTAAACAGAGACCAGGAGAGACACTCCATGCATGTCAAGTTACACGTGCATTAGCTGAGATAATTTAGCACTGCTACATGTACCCACAATCCACAGACTCCAGGACAAGCTCAATAGTGCATATTTAATACAAATTACTTTCAGGTTTCAAAGAAATCATGTTCCAATTTGAATACTAAGCCAATGTTTGCCTGATCCCATAGTTTTCATTTCCTCTCTGACAAAGTACAATGGCAATGTGGTGATTGTAGAGTTGTCGAGTTTGGGGGATTTACTGGATTTCATTCAGGCCGGTCAACCAATCAAAACGTATCAACATTGAGTGGAATATTCAAGGGCAGCGTAGTGGGACGTTTGCTCATTTTGAAGTGATGTAAAGCACACCTTACCTCTCATGGGGCTGAGATCTTTCAGCTCTTGCTGCTGCTCTTTTTGTCCAGCTTTCACAGCCAATGCTGGCGTTTTCTGGTAGACCTTCCACAGTAGCGCGTACTCCAGACACATGGAGCACAGGTTCCACCCAGAGATGAAGCCACAGCCAATGAAATGGGAGCCAAAAGCCATGATCTGGCCAACAAGCATGGGAGCCAGGATATTGGTGAGCTGGTCAATAATCCGTACAGTGGCGTTCATGTCTGTCGGGTAAAAGAAATGAGAATCTTAATATCGACTTGCCAACCAAACACAACCATTACATGTCATATTTTGGTTGGTCTTACATTCATGTGATGGAAGATTTAACAAAGTACAACTGAACAAGTAAAGTTCAACGAGGGTGGCCTGTATCATGTGAGGAAATCTTTTAAATAGCTTATAACCACTGGGGGAGAAACCGCTGGGACATAAAAGGGACAAACGAGAGCGAGTCAGAATCCGGAGTTCAAAAGTCTGCGCCGGGGAACATATCTGACAACGAGTCATATGAGGCCTACATATGAGACGACAGCTGCAAACACTGACCTGCCAAACTGCTGCTGTCCTGACCTGCGACCACCACCACCCAGTCCCTCTGGATGGTGATGGAGGTCGCCGTGCTGGCCAGATTGGCGATGTTGGCAATGGTGATCACCAGAATGTAGCAGGTCGTCTACAACACAAAACGAGGGCAAATTAGGACACGCAGACAAACTGGAAAATATGAACAGCAGGGTGACATGCACAAAAATGTTATGATAAGAAATTCGCCTCAGTCGTTACTGATATTACAATAGAATCTTTATATTCCAGGCTAAGGCTAACATTTGATCCAAACACGACAAAAATGCGAGTCATAAATAGGTGCAAAAAGGGAAAAGACATTAACGACACAAAAGGAAAAAAAAAGTACAGCGTCAGACTATGATTTAGAATTTTGTTCCTTTTGTTTCATGTTGACATAGTTGAATAAAAAGTTAAACACACACAGTAGAGTCGAATAAAAACAAAACCTCAAACTTGACAACAAAATAGAACCCACATCATATCACACATTTAATGACATTTGATGATTTAATGATCGTGACATATAAAGGTTCATCAGTTAACTGTCCCGCCTTTATTACGAAACAAGCTGCTTTCTTGGTTCATGGGATATCCCGGCTGTCAGACATTATAGATTTTCGTTTTGGCATTTTGTAATAACACTTTAAGTGTTGTTTTTTGAATTCATTTTCTTTGACAAATTCCTCTGATGCCGTGAGCCGCAGCACAAATTAAACGAGTACAGCCTGTGCCTACGAACAACTAATACCGTCCACTACATAACCAGCTGGGGTTAGGGGTTAGGTTACATGTGAACTTTGGTTCATGTGTCTTATTAGTTGATAACCTAGTTCGTTATTAACATATCAGCATTGCTCATTAGTGTCAAGGTTACATTCGAGCTATGAAGTTATGTATGAAGCTAGTAATAGTATAGTTTAACTTGTGTTAGCCATATGGTAAACACACTAACTAGGACTAGGCTGCCTTTTATATTACGTCTAACACATGCATGTTGGCGTTACATTCCCCCTGCTGTAACACTGACCCCACAGGGTTCCATGACAACGGTGCATGTTACAGGTTAATTCCTATCTGCTTGGTTGTTACTTTCACCCACAGCTGGTAATGTCCAAGTGAGAAAACTCTCAAATATTCTGTGAATCATAAGCACGTAACAGAGCAGCACGACAGCAAAAAATAATGATGTTGAAGTGCTTGCATGTGACACAAAGAAAGCTACCAATAGCTGAAAACAGGCCAAGCCACATCGGTCTCATTTTTATGTTGTTTGTGTGTCATGCGGGCTGCCCTTGAAGAACCTGCTGACTGCACAGCCTTTAACAAGACACCCGAGAGCTCCTGTTTCACCAAAAATTTCTCCACCTCCATGTACGGCCTGCCCCTCTAAACTCTCTCACATGGCAG
>JAQQAE010008353.1:0-15277 GCA_029823295.1 Pseudamia nigra | reverse complement strand
TAGAGTTTGAGTAGTTTTACAATGAAGAATAGAGACAAATTGTGGTATTGAGATGTGTAAGGCTGACTGAGAGCTACCACACAAACTGAATGCTGTCATTGCAGTCAAAGGTGAGTCTACAGAATACTGACTTAAAGGGTATGAATACTTACGCAAACACTTCATCATGTGAGCTACTTATAAAATGACCAAGTCAAAATGATCTACCTACTGGAAATTTGCTTTGACCGGTGAAGCGCACGCACACGCCCCCCCGTAATGAGCACCCCTGATTTAGAGTGACCAATTCACCTAACCCCTAGTGCATGTTTTTGATTGTGGGAGGAAGCCGGAGAGAACCCATGCAGACACAGGGGGAACATGCAAACTCCACACAGAAAGGCCAGCGTTGGGATCAAACCCAGGACCTTCGAGCTGTGAGGCATGAGTGCTACCCACTGCACTGCCTGCATTTCCTTGTTTTATTATATTTTAAACTAACGATACATTGAATGTATCGTTAATTAGCTGTATAAATGAACTCATACTGTATATACTGTACCTGTTGTTCGTCTTTGAAGTTGAGCCAGTCAGCAAGGCCTTAGACATCAGCAAACAGTGTATATTTACCTATAAACCATTGGTATGTAATGGCTGCTGGAGTGTGTATTTATGTGCTCACACACACCTACACACAACGAGATGAGGTACAGTAAGAGCTTGCTCTATACCCTGCAGGGATCCACTCGAGATAAAATTCAACAGCACTGAATAATACAGTCCATTTATCAAAGAAAAACACTAACGCTGACACACACATACACACATACATATACGCCATTCTCACAGAGTTGTTGTGGAGTGAAGGTGCCCTTGTGTCGGTGGTCATTTATCAGAATATTTGATTCAAAGCACCTTGGCAGGCAAAGCCTCATGGTCTCTAGTTGTGTAAATTTCTTCCCATCACTTTGAACCTGACAAAGCCCACTGTTGAGCCCCTAATGTAACATACTCCCCTGTGTTTGGATTTGCATCATTCACATATATGGATCTCTACAGGAGGAGCAGTGTCATGGCAAGAGAGAGGTTCAGGATAAAACATCCTTTCAGCCTTCAACTTTGGAGACGCTGGAAAGTTGCTAAGTTTTTACCATTTGTTACATTATGAAGACATTAATTATCAATTCAAGTTTTCAAATTGTCTGGAAGTATCTATTCTTCTCAAAAGACTGCTTTTATCATTATGTAGCTCAAAGATCTGAGTAAACCCTTAAAGTTGCCATGATCCTCTTGGTTTCAGTAAGAATGTACAGGTATAACTTTAATTACAACCTGAAATGAAAAGATGTGACACTATGAAAATGCAACTAAACGGAGAATCAACTATATTAAAATTTACTTTGACTAGTGTGTTGTATGAGCACAACATAGTTCAGCGTTTCTATGGTGAAATTCATTTCATTTGTTAATATTTGTCTGTTACGGCCATGCAGCCCTGAGACATTTGCATTTGCAATTCCAAAAAAATTTGGAAAAAAAAATTAGCTGTGTAAAATGTAAATAAACAAGAATGCAGTGATTTGCACATCTCATAAATCCATATTTTATTCCCAATAGAACAAAACATTAGATGTAGAAAATGAGACATTTCACAGTTTCATGGAAAATATTAGTTCCTTTTGAATTTGACATAAGCAACACAACTCAAAAAAGTTTACACTGGGCGATGTTTACCATTGAGTAGCATCCCCTCTTCTTTTAACAACTGATATGTTGTGCATATTCTACTGGGAATATAATATTAATTTATGAGGCTTACAGATCAATGTATTCTTGTTTTATTTTCATTTTACAGAGTGTTTCAACTTGTACCACAGTAAAGCATTTATGTTAAGACACAGGATGATCTGATGGATTTGGCCCATTCTTTCTTGATGTGTGTAACAGTTCGAACTCTTTTGAGATTCTCTGCTCTTTCTCTTGTGGGGATGACTGGGGACTGCAGACGGTGCAGCACCCACAGCCTCGTCTTCCTCATCCAGGCCTTTGTATTATGCACAATGTAGGTTTGTTGAAATATACACACATGAGCATCTACGGGAAAGTTGTTGTCTTGAAGGCAGGGAATTTGTTGCTCCAAAATGTCTGTCTGCTTTTCAGCATTAACCCCACACAGAGGATTTTTGGCAAACCTCACTCTCATAATTATTTTTCTCTTTGAGCATATTCTAGAAGGTAGTGTGCCAATTTTACATTGTTGAAAAAGAATTAATTTGCTAGTGATTTTAGGAAAAACCCATTAAATTTGCATAGTCTTTGACAATGCCAGGGGCAGTCAGCTAGGTCTTTCAGGGTTAATCTTAGAAGTGTAAATGACCTTTGACAAAAACAGTGACAAAACACCAGCCTGACATATGGGCTTATTGGTGATAACAGTCTGGATGGTTGTTTTTTTCTTTGGTTTGGACCAAGGGGCTGTTCAGTAAGGCCAATTCAGAAGTAACTTTACGTTGTAATCCCACCGCTTAGCCACTGGGATTACAACGCTCATCTGGCTCCAAGAAGCTTTTTTCCCATAGAGATACACTGGATTTCAATCTGAAAATACTAAGCGAATAATTTTTTTTCATGGGTCATCATGGTCTCAAACATTTTATTTGGACCCTCTAATAAGTAATGTGATGGTCCATCTTTAATTTCTTGCTTCGTTAAGATATTACGGCAAATGACTGCCATGCTGGGGTTTGATTGACATGTTGCTATAGCAGCAGCTCGCTATAGTGAAGTCGGACCGATTCAGACCTTTGTATCTTCTATGTATTCAATATGTTCATCGCTATACATGACATACCCATAGCTGCAGTTGAGTGCAAGTGTTTACACCAACAACACTGTGATATGACTTTGTTTGACACTGTGTGGTGAAGTTTCACTGCATCAGTAAGATAGCGGCTAATGTTCGCTCTCCCATGATTCCGTTGGCACGAACGCTTTGTAAGCCCCACTGCCATTTGTCCAAATATGGTTACATTCTGTTTTGGCTCTAACATGCCAGCCAGGAAGTGACAAGTCGATTGGCCCCAAAATGGCCCTTCAGAAACCAATAGGTGACGGTTACTTTGTCCATAATATACTGTATACAGTACTGTCTGTGGTTTGGAGCAAGTTACATCCATTTATTCCAGGAACGACATTTTAGTTTTAATGCTTTTTTTAAAATTTGCATTTTCCATAACATCCCCATCATATAGTTCATGGCATAATAATAATGATATCAAATTATATCAAAAGTGAATTCACCCTGACATTCTCTGATATGCTGTGTTTTTTCTGGATCAAATGGAAACAAGCAGAGATTGCAACCTACACAAATCTTAAGTTCTGGTTGAGCTGATTCACTGTAGCAGCCTGCATGCCACCACCATCGAGTGTGTGGTCAGATTAAATTGTCAACTCATTGCACATTCTTTGCTGCTGCAGCCCCTACCGATGCATGTCACACCTTACTTGTTATCATCAACCCTCCTGACATTTCTAATCAAAGAACAGTGGTGGGAATTGTAGAATATTATGGATGCCTCTCCCAGTGGTTTAAATCAAGCTACCAGCGATCGCTGCAATAAATTCAAATTGGAGGGGTGCTGTCTGTGGATACACAATGCAGCACTGGCAGCAGCATGTGATAATGTTTTTGTGTATGATCAGAGCACTGTGGAAGAAGAACTGGTGGAATTTACTCTAGATTGCGTCTGTGTTTTTGTGCACATCCAGTTTACACAGTAGAATTTTGTTAATGAAGACAATGTAAATATTCTCTCCATATGTGATTTACTGAGCCCTACACCTGGCTACCTGTCCTGAATTCTATGGATGAATGGATTTCGGTGGATGGATATGGATGAAATTATTTGATTTTATTCCAAATTCTGTTGTTACTCTGCAAGTAAATCAAATAGTTGTCTCAGTCTGGAACTAGAAGCTGATTTGCACTTACTCTTGATGTGAGCTATAAATCTTTTGGCATCAGATATGACTGAGTTTTCATTTGGAACATTCATGGGATGTGACAGGATGGTGCTCTGTGAAAATGCAGGATTTCTATGAATAAATCCTTGAATTTATGGGTAATTTAATAACACTGCATATTTCTGCATCCACTTAGGACTTCAGCAAAGCTGCTCATAGTGTTTTAAAGGACACCCTCATACAGTTATATCACTTCCAGTGCTCTTAGGCTTTTCATTAGTTTGACTCAAAATCTTTACATGGCATAAAGGTGGATAATCTATCCTTACAGTGCTGACAGTTTGTTTAATGGCTAGACCTTTCACATGTCTGCACAAAGGGTGTTCTATCCCACCTTCCAGGAAAATATACAAAATATAATTACCCATAATTGGTTGGCATTTGACAGGCAGTTAACAGCATTAAATTAAATTAAATTAAATTAAATTAAAGAATAAATTATCATTCCCTGGTTTTGCATCCAAAAGTCCTATATTTTTAAAGCAAATCTTCAGAAATTTGATGAAAGGAAACATGTATTTCTCTTCATCTCCATCAGCTTCCTTTTGCAAATGTTGGGAGGTGCTTAACCACAGCAAACAGACAAGGGCACTAGATTTTAAGTCCGGTGAACAGATATTAAACCTGTCCTTTAAAAGGCTACCGTTATTACCAATTCAAAGAAAATGGAAAACATTGAACGTTTTATCTTCCAGCTGCGTGTTCTGCAGCCTGTTATTGTAGCATCGCTGTGTGCTTACATGGATATGTTCAAGGCTACTCAGAGGAGACGCAAGGTTGATGTTGTAGTCTTAGCTTAGCTATTAGCTTACCTGATACAGTGGACTTTTCTACCTACCTTAAGCAAAAATTACTTTTATGTTAAATTTGAAACATTTTTCAAATTTGAGGCTTCCCAAATGCCCACCTCGGTGATGGCAACACCCCAAGGTTGATGGGGTAAAAAACTTAGGAGATTGACATTATCCAGACACAGATCACACCTGTGTTGACACCTACTCATGCAAGAAAACCTGCACGAGTAGCTTAAAATAGTGGAAAATCATACAGTAGTACAACTGTAATATTGTGCAGGTTGCATTTGTAAATGTGATCATAGTGCACTGCATCAAAATGTGTTTTTAATTATTCAAATAATGTACATATAAAGACAATATTATAATACCAGCGGTAAATTGAGTCAAAATTCAGATTAAAAAAGATCAGGAATGAAAACTGCAGAAGACATACAGCTTTTTTCACACTTTATATAATTTCACAACAGTTTCAGGACTGTAGGGCTTTGGCGGAGGTGAACACTCTTGGGCTCCCATTCAGAGTGTTGTGCTGATTTCTTGCTAACAATAGGCTCTGCTGCTGTGTGCCTGATGGAACTTGCTGAATCTGAATGTCTCTGTATATGCTGCCTGCTGCTGAAAATCAAACAATTTGTTTTGCGTATTAAAGATGAAAGTCGAATAAGCCAAGAAGAATGCACACTGAAGGGTTCATACAGTATAAAGCTGAAATGGCCACATCAGATCTGGAGGGAAACATCCTTGCATTTTTTTGCCCTTTTGTTGCCCTTTGTAAAATGAAAATAAGAGATGTTGATTTGGTCAGCTCCATGGGTTTTATAGTTTCTAAGGTCACTGCTAGCAATGCTTTTTGAAATTAAGCTGAAGGAAAAAAAGAAGATGAAACTTAGCATATTCTTATTCATACTGGCTAAGACTGCATATCTAAAAAACAAAAATGTGTGTGTATGGCAACAGGACATGATGAGTGTATCCAGGCATTTTGTGGGCTCATCAGAAATCTGTTACAAGCACACACATGCTGCTGCAGTAATAATCTAACAGTGATCACACCTTTTCCTGCTGAGGTGACAGCCTTCCTGCTGCCAGAAAATGATAAATTATTGCAATTTGATATTAAAACCGTGCATTCCAAGAGAAACACTTCAATCTGAACACATTCACACTCAGAAATAAAGGGTAGCATGGCTTTCCTTCTTGTGAAAAACCTGTTTCTTTCAATATAAATGGCTATGGAATGGCTATCGATAAAGAACCCCTTTTCTTGTTGTTTGGAATATCTGGCTCTTCAAGGGTCCTTGAAAGTACAGCCCTATTGGACTGTGGCTCTGTGTTCCGAGTGTACAGCAGCATCCTGAGCGGGTGTGTCAGTGGTTTTTAGAAATTAACAAAATTGCAACACACACTGTCAAAGACAGTTAATCTGTGTTCTGTACTAATTCCCAGTGGATATTATTTTTGGAATATTATTTTTCTACCTATTTGTTGAAGTAATAAGTCTGAATTGCTGTATTTTGCTTTTATATGTCTGAAATACATTTTCATTGATTCATTCATTCATGTACTCAATTGTGTTTCATTTCATTCCATGTTTAATGAATTGAGCCTGGCATTAGTTCATGAGGTGTGAGAGGAATCATTCATGACTTCCCAAGCCAATTGGTGCACTATGAAACCATGGCCACGGACAATAATTTCTGCCTGCACTTGGAAGTGCTAAAGGTTTTACCTTACAAAAATGTTTCCTCTATGTGGACCAGATCAAGAACCCTGTATGGTTCTCGTTAGCGCCTGTATTTCTAAGTAGCATACCTTACATAAGGACTCATTTATGCCCCGCAATAAATATAGATGTGTCTTCTTTTGTGCTTTGGCTCAATTTTGTGAGTAACTCTGTGTATCTTTCCAAAGCTCAAGAACACAGATGAAACACAGCAGTATCAGCAGAGCTCACGGGGGCAGTATAGCCAATTGTGAAGAGATCAATCAATCAATCAATCAATCAATCTTTATTTGTATAGCGCCAATCAGTAAAATGTTGACGAAACACAACAAAGAAACCAAGCAAAACCAAGACAACATCTGTGTTTATGCAGTGAGCACGACCCAGGGCTTTGCAGCGAGGCCAATGTGAAAATAACTTAAGTTATTAATATTACCAACAGCCATTGTTCATTCAGCTCCAGAATGCCATGATTCCCAAAGAGTTACATTAGACTTTTCTGTGACAATACTAGGTGAAGTGAACAAATTTTTGTCATGAGCCATCATGGTGTCAGTTGTTGTGGATCCTCGAAATGATTTGGCGGTCTATCTTTACATTTTTTCCTGTTTATATGTTTAATACAAAGTATTATATAGTGGCAAACAGTCTGACAAATCTTTTGTTTAATAGAAAGTTGCTTCGTCCTGATAGGCAGCTTGACTGTAGGTGCGGTTAGATGCTTGCATTAACAATGCAATGCTTGATGAAGTTTTATGGATGCAATCAGCTAGCATTTAGCATTAGCTGACCAAAGATCATTTTCAAACATAATTCAACATAGGAAGCGGCTCTGATTCATTCCCAATGAAAAGTTGCTCACTGGCAATAAAGAAAAAAATCTATTTCTGTGTTATGTGGCCACAAAACAGGTATAAAAGGACAGGTGTGAACGAGCACTAGTGTTGCCCCACTGCCCCCTCCTGCAGTCATCCACCCAATCCCCACCCGATCAATAGCTACCGTATTCAGACGCAATGCAGGTGATGTCACAGATTTAAAACATATTTTTTGAGCATTTGAGCAATTTAAAACATTTGATATCATATCATAAAAAGTTATCATAAACTGTGATGTGGATGACTGAGGACCTTCACAGATATATAGAATCATTTTCAACCGTGTTTTTGCAGCTGTAGCCGTCCTGTCATCACTTTGATACATGCCTCTTGATGTTGGCTGGAGTGTAGTACTAGTGAATGACCACTGGGGGAATCGGCTTCAAGTTTGGGTTCATGGTACCACCATGCCCCTGACACACTTTGCTACCTCAGCGTCGCCTTTCATCCACATATGATCATGTCCTGTTTTTGGCTCCAAAATGTCCTCCAGTTAGTGACAACCCAATGGGACTCAAAAAAGCAGTTCAGAAACCATGGGGGACCAGTACATAGAGTCTACGCTTTAATGCGCTTACAGACACTACAGTTGAGAACCGCAACTCTGCTGTTACATCTTTTTGAATGTGTACATCATCACTACCCCTTCCACTGTCATGTGTGTAGTTGTAGTTTGGAAATTGCAAAAAACATTTCTCTCCCTGCTGCCGTCATGAAGTACATTGGCAGTAATGATTAGACTGAAACAAATGTCTTTCCTTACACAGGTAAAAGGGGCATAAATGAGTCCTAAACTCAGATCTATGTGCCATCATCTTAAGGTAGGATACCATTTGTCCATCCTGATTTTCTGACTACTGTTTTCTTTTGTGTTTAATCAGAAAACCTATTTTTACTACATGAGAAAAGATTGCCTGTGCAGCTGCAATAAGAGATTAGCGTGATAAAGGTAGATACCACTTAAAAACACACCTTTTCAATAGTGACTCACACTCTTGGAGAGAATCCTTTGACCGCAGCAAAGCACATGTGTAAAAAAAACAACTCTCAAATGGGGATGAAAAATATAAACTTTTTTTTCGAACTGATATTTCAGAACAATGCAGTGCCTCCCAGACAAACACTCATAACCACCATGATTTCCTGACAAATTAATCCTCACATCTGCTCTGCTGGAGATGGTGAGAGGATTATTTTACTGCTTTTACTACCTCTCTGGCTTAGAAGCACAAACAAGCCGTGACACATACAGATGACCCAATCATATAGCACAAATACCCCTACGCGTATGCCATGTAAAACAAAAAATACACATAAGCTCTTGTAGACTGGTGGAGCTTGAATTTACATGCATTCTTATGATAACCCCCTTGAAATTGGAGCATAAGAGTTAGGAAATCACCATAACCTTTTTCACGGAGCAGGACCAAAATTTTTCCTGCTCATGCAGCTGTATGAGCTAAAACCAGGGCTCTGCATCCCATGGTTCCAGCTCTTTATTCTGTCTCCAGCACATATTTATATGATTTAGTTAGCAAATGTGTTGCCAGTCCTTCAATTAAAACTGACTTTTTGTCAATTGTTGTTCATTTTACTGTCAACTTTTGTCCATTTTATTGCTTGTTTAGTTCATTTTGTTCATTATTTTGTTCTTTTGTTTACCTTCTTGATTGTTTTATTAACTTTTGCTCATTTCTGTTCATTCTGTTTAATATTTTACTCCTTGTCTGAATTATTTTATTACATTCTTAAATATTTTGTTCATTGTGCTAAATGTTTTGTTCATGTTGCAGATTTTTAGGCAGTTTTGTTCATTGTTTTAATTGAATGCTTTTATTTTATGGAATTCTTCAATTTTTTTTTCATTCTTTGACTAATTATTGCTCATTTTGTGCATTTTTTAAACATTTCTGCCCATTTTCTTGATTACTTCTTAGTTAGTATTAATTTTCCATTTCCAATTATTTTCTTGATTATACACGTTTTCTATATTTTTGTTTGTTTTATTAATTTAGGCCTTATTTTGTTCATTTTAATATAATGGATGCCAGCATTTGCTGTTCACTCATCTACATCTTACTATTCACATTCAAATAGTGAAATAAATGGAAATGCTATATTATGTGGATTTTTCCAGGGAGATGCCATATTTCTTTTTGTGGTCTTGAGCCAAAATGTTTAGGGAAACACTGATTTACTGATGCTGATCAGTAGTTATAATTGCAGCTACCTTAAACTAAATGGCTTGTAGTATCAGTTTTACATTGCTTATGTGTTTTTAGACAAGTCACTCGAGTCAAAAGTTGTTCCTGAGACATTGAAGGCTGCAGGTGTCTGAGCTCCTGCAGGGGGCGCTGCACAGTGGCCATGGTCACCAGCAGCAGGTTGCAGATTTACAGTACAGAGGCACTAGTGAGGGACATTTACAAACAAGCAGGGCGTAAGAGAGGAATGCAGCTGGACAGGACTTTCAACAACACAACCCGCTGCCGCACATGGTGGTTGACATAGGATCTGTAGTACTGTACAACACAGCAGCGTTACACACACACACACGCACAACAAACAAAATAAAGTGGATTCTTGTGCTCCTGAGTCTCTCTGTTGATGACTCTCAGGGACTCTTTGTGTATTCTGGGTTCAGTATATATATTTTTCTTCAGGCCTTTCTGCATTAGCTGAAATTTCCATCACAAGTGAGAGGTACAAATATAAAAAAAATGCACAGACCCTTAAATGTTTTCAGGATCGATGTGTGTACAAACGAACTCTGTTTGGCTTGTATTCTAAACGGTTCCTAACACTGCCCCTCCTCCGCTAAAAAACGTTGGATGTCTTTGTTCAGATCAGACGAGCACAGCACAAAGGTTGATGCTCGGAGAGATTGTCGAGCTCCTTATCGAACCTTTGCCTTTTCAATTCAAGTCATGAAGGAATGTCTGAAAAACATCTGCAGATATTCAGACTTTTTTGTGTGTTGTTGGGAAAAGGATTTTAAGAAACTGAAGGGTTGTGAGGAAATCGCATGTAAAAATGAATATTTACAGGTGTCTGTATGAACATGTTTTATGGTGTGCGTTTGCAGTATGATAGGGTAGGACCTGTGTTTTCAGATATGCCAGTGTTGAATTGAAGTTAGCAATACTTTGATTGTATTTGTTTCATATTGTGTTCAACCTGCCCAGGGACAACAGATTGAAACTATCTAGAAACTAGTTCAGGTACAGTGCATCATTTGTCTCACAAAGTGTATATTTTTTGTGCATGGTGCCTGCTAAATAAACCAAACTAAAAAAAACTGCATTGCACACTGTAGTCTTATGTCAAAATTAAAATGCCTTTATTTTATGTGGCAGTTGAATAAAGTTTTAAACCAACCACTGTTGCTGACACTGTTTCAACCAAATCGAGACACCATTCTACTTGTACTAGTGCTGTACTGTGTTAAATAATACATATTTATTGAACTGAATGGTAGGAGTCTAATGCAATTGGCCAAAGAAGGATCCTCACTTTTTTATACCTTTTTGTGACTTATGATGGATATTTGAACAGAAAGGCCTGCTCAAAGAAAATAAAAATACCTCATTTGAAATATGATGGAGTTTTGCTGATTCACATAAACACGCCATAGTTTTGTTTATTGTTGGGTTCATTTTTGTTCATATTCTTGACTGTTTTGTTCATTTTGTGTGATTGTTTTGTTCTTGTTCATTCTATTGATTAATTTGCTTGTTGTTGCTCAATTTCTTGATTATTTTGTTCATTATTGTTGTATTCTGTATTACTTAACTAATATGGTAATTTTTTTTAGATTATTTTGTTCATTATTTTTCATTTTATTCATTACTTTGTTAATTTACAGTACATTGATTTTTTATTATTTGGTGGATTATTTAGTTAATTGGTGTTAATTGTATGGATTATTTTGTTTTTTGTGTAGTTTTTGATTATTTCACTAATTACTATGTTAATTAAGTTGTTTCATTTTCATATTTTGTTCATTTTGCAGATTTTGTGTATTTTGTGCATTTTTTTTATATTTTGTACATTTTGTGAATTTCTTTGATACTTCTGCACATTTTCTTAATTATTTTGTTAATTTACATTGGATTTTTATGGTCATTTTGTTCACTTAGATTGTTTTGTTCATCTTTGTTCTCTTTGATGTAGCGTTGGGGTCTGTCCGTCCGTCTGTCCGGAGCCATGTCTTCTACAGTTTCCATCCGATTTGTATCAAATTTTGCAGAGTGGTCCACAACAGCATTCTCGCGGGGTACCTTCTTTCATTTTGTCCTAAGGGCTCAAAAATGCTTTGTGATTAACCTGTTGTAACTCATCAGTTCTTCATCCAATCTGCACGAACACAACCATGTCACAATAATGTACCTCCGTTATAGCACCACCTACAAATAAGTAAAATGCTGTATCTCAGCTCCAGATGATCAAATCTGTCTCAAATTTCACATGTATGATAAAAGTCCATGTCTGAATACACGTGTCCAACAACATTTAATATAAGTCACAGTGCCTCCTGCTGGGAACAGGAAGTCAGCCTCATGACACCGACCTCATCTGATTGTCATGAAATTTGTGGGTTATGTTCTGCAGGTGATGTCCAGCAGCATGACAGTGGAGAGACCCCTCCACCGCTGATTTAATTATTTTGCTGATTTTTTTTCTTCAATTTCTTTCTTCCATTGCTAATTTTCATAAATGTATTACTTATTTTTATTTCTACTCATTGTCCAGTTTTTGTTGCTGGTCAAAAACTAACAGTTTGTGTGAACAACATCCTTGGTGGAGGTACGTATGCGCTCTCTGAGTGTCCTGTGTAGCTATATTAGTAGTTGATCTTCCATGACATTAAGTTGGTGTCCCTTTAAATATTGCTGGGGAGGAGGGGGATATTGCTAACTATGTTTGCTTGTTTAATTTTCAGTTATTTTGTTAATTACTATTCATTTTCTTTATTAATTCAACAACTTTTCTTTTTTATTGTTTTGTCATGTTCTGGATTATTTTGTTAATTTTCATTGGATTTTTATATTAATTTATTCATGCCATGGATCATTTTGACTAATTCATTAATATTCACACAAGAACATCATAAAAATGCACACACAGACAACAGAGTGTACATTAGCAGCAGTAAAAAGTGTATATTATATCCTGTCCATCACTGACCTTCATGTCAACCCCAGTATTATTTACGCAGCAGCTCTCATTTATTTCATACATGAATGGTTAAACATGTGTGTATGTATGTTCGTGGGCGCCACATATGCTGCATCTCTGCCAGTGTGTGTCTTTCTAGGTAATTGGATCTGAGCAGAACATTTTGACTCTGGCAGCTAATCAAAAATTTTTTTCAATTTTACTGCCAACATTGAATCCCTTTGCAACACAGAACAGAAATGCAGTCACATGTGAAAACATATTGTTCAGAAACACACTCTCTCACACACACACACACACACACACACACACAGACAGAGAGAAAGTGATGCTGCCCGATGGCACATGTTGGAATAAGAGCAATTTTAACTTTTTTGTATTAGCTTGTATGTCACAGATCAGCAGCTATACAGACGAAAGAGTAATGTGGCATAGAATGAGAAAGAAAAAGAGTAAGTTCACAGCTTTGGGGAACAATTGAGATGGAACACACTCACACACAGCAAGCAGTCAGCTACCATTCAGACGACCCTCTTTAATTTTCTCGTGTTCATGTTTATGACTGTTATATCTCTCTGTCTTCTATCTGAGAACACACCTCTCACTGGCTCAGACAACTTGAACGGGAGCTGAAACTTACCTCCTCCAGGTAATACTCCATCCTTTACAAAATGCAAGGACAGTGTGGGAATAGAATAACAAAGAAGACAGAAGTATGCGTGCAGAAAGAGCAAAAAAAAAAAAAAAAGAAAGAAAATGCAGGGAGTAGAAGCAGAACAGAAAAGTCCAACAGCAGACTTGGTGTTTACATGGAGTTGCTTCAAAGGAAGAATTAGCAAAGGAAAAAAAATGAAGGGAAGAGCAAAAAGAGAAGAGGGCAGAGGGCATGGAGCATATAGTATCCTGTTTTTCAGATAGTGTGGGAAGGAAAGAGAAACACGGATCATACCTGGAGTTGTTCGGACAGAGCGGTGGACTGTCTGGTCAGGGCTGGAGCTGAACTCTCCTCAGGACGCAGAAACACTTGCTGACCGCGTCTGCAGGCATCAGAAACAACACTTAAGACCTGCCATGCACTGTGTTTGACTTATTCCCTGAACACACATGGAGTCAGCTATTACGTCTGACTGATAAGCCACAGAAAGAGCATTTTCACACAAACACGCTCAGCAACCTTTGTGAACTGAGCACAGGAATGTAAAGGTATGTGTGAGGGATTGAGGTGTCTTTCAGGTGTGTGTGTGTGTGTGTGTGTGTGTGTCCTTACAGGTCCTTCCCTTTATTCCTCTCGAGCGCAGTCATGTCATTTCCACCTGTCGTACGCAGAGAGAGCGCTGGAGTCACATTCACACACACAGCAGCCGGCGCACCGATGCACACACTCGCACCGGCAGGCTGAGACTCACACTGACGCCCCGGCTCCACGAGCTCCAACACATAGAGCCAACACAGTCCCTCCTCTCTCTCTTACTCTCTCTCTCTGTCTCTCGCTCTCTGTTGCTCCTCCTCTGGGTCTTACTGCCTCTGTCAACCCTCCCCCTACTGTCATTGTGGCACAAGCAGGCGTAGATGAATAAAATATGCATTTGCCCTCCTAATAAAACAGGCTGATCTAGATGATATGTAACTTTTGCTCTTTAAAGAACCTTGCTTTACATAAATAGAGTCAGTTATGTTCATGGATGGGCTCATTATTGTTCATTCTCTTAATTATTTTGTTCATTTTTGTTTGTTTTCTTGATCTTGTTCATTATTGTTCAGTTTCTTGATTATTGCATTAATTTACTTTGGATTTTTTTGGTTATTTTGTTCAATTTGTGGTTTACTTTGAATAGTTTATTAACATTCATACAAACACACCATAAAAATGCACACTCAGACAATGTACTGTGTACAAGCTACAATAAAAAGTGTACTGTATATCATATCCTGTCCATCACTGATCCATGATGCCAAGCCTTCATATTAATTTTGAGGAATAGGTCATTGATTATTTTTGTTTATTTGCTTGATTATTTTGCTTATTATGATGCACGTTATTGATTATTTTGTTCATTGTTGTTCATTTTATTGCATTTTTAGATTATTTTGTGCATAATTTAGTTCGATGTTCATTTTCTGGATTATTTTGTTAATTTTGGTGCATCTTTTATTTAATTACTGTCGTTTGTTTTGATTACTTTTTAAATTACATTGTTTTTTTAGATTATTTAGATTATTTTGTTAATTTTGTGTATTATTTTGTTACTTTTTGCGCATATTTTGATCATTTTGTTCCTTATTTTAATTTTCTTGATTGCTTTGTTGATTAAATTTGGTCTTTTAAGGTTATTTTGTTCTTTTTGCATAATTTCTGTTCAGTTAGTGCAGTTTTTTGATAACTTTGTTTCTGATTAATGTTCTTGCTTATTTTGATCATTTTTGATCATTTTATTTATCCCACACTGGGGAAAGTTGTTCTCTGCATTTTGAGACATCCCCATCACTCATTCCCTCATTTTTTTGACTACACTGGTACCTCGGACAACGAACTCTTCTGACAACAAAAAATTCACATACCGAAGAAAAAAACTGCAAAAAATTTACCTCTGACAACGAATTTTAAACCGGATAAAAAGAAGTCACTTCTGGGTCTCGGCAAAGCTAACAGCTGTTAGCCAAGCTAACACAGGCTAACGGCTAATAGCGTTAGCCTG
>JAQQAE010008352.1:0-15277 GCA_029823295.1 Pseudamia nigra | reverse complement strand
CCCCCTCCCCCACCCGAGCCAAACATCCTCCAGCCTCACGCCGTCACCCGTTGGGATCGACAGGGAGGGATCAGCGGGAGCGGGTTCGGAACACTGCAGCCGCCGTGTCGACACATTTCCACCCTGTTCCACTTTTTTTTTTACACACGGACAGAAACCGCGAGCATAACGGGGGATCTCTTCTGGTTACCGGGAGGACGGAATGGGGGAGCATACGGCGTTTCTGCTCTTACTGCTGGCGACCTTGACGCTTTCCGAGGTTAGTACAGCGGAGAAATCTCAGCCTGTGGGAAGCGCTCGAGCTCAGGAATCTGGCTGGGTTTATATGCGGACCCTCTCCTCCAACACTGACTACAACATGTCAGTGTCCAGCCTGCTATATGAATTAGACTGTAAATGTAACGGATAACAGTACTTTTGCTAATGTCCCTCTGCTGACTTGACGGCTAATCTGGCACAGCTACCAAATATACTATTATTATTATTATTATTATTGATCTTTTCCGAGGATTACACTTTTACAATATATTTTTCCCATTCTGTTTTAACCCACTGATATAGATTTGCGTGCTCGGACTCAAGTGTACACTGGGGGAAAAAACAGGAAAAATACTCCCCGTCTGTAAAGCTACCAAGGCCTACCGTTAGGTGTCAGTGATTGACAGCTTGCCATGTTGGACGTGTTTTTGTTTGTCTCCTGACTCGGGTGGCTTTTTTGCACGTTTATGTCATAAAAGTCATCAAATGCTGGTTATCTTTTAGTTAAATATCATTTGAAGTCGATTTTGGAGACGCTAACGGTCCCCATTGCGTTTTCTGGGGCCTAGACAACTAACTAGTTAGGTTTTCAAGGAAATTAACGCTGTAAAGGCCAAGGTGCCGTGTGTCGGTCCGTTATCAGCTGTAACCGTTATAAATGATATACCAGACAGATACAACAGAGACAGCTCGACTCGGTGTGAATAACCGAAGCAGCGGGTGTTAGTAGCGGGTTAACGGTACGACTGTTGCTTTTGTCGGTGCTGCGGCGTCGACCTGGCCCAGTAGGTCTGTTTTGCCGCTGCAGGGTGGTAATAATGCTGAGGAGAATGGAAAAAGGATGCAGCCTTTTTCATTTTGACACAAGCAAGATGGCGCCTGCAGTTCGCCGCTGCGTTGGACCAGACAGAAATGCAAAACACAGTACCAGCTGGAAATAAAACGAGCCTTACTTAAATTCAAACCGCAGTTATTCTTGTGGTGAGGCACTCAGTGGAAGCTCAGTATAATAACACGCCTATAGTGGCTTCCACCTTCTACCCCTGCAGAGAAAAATGCATCCCCAAAAGAAATCTGATCTGATGTAGCCTTCCAGAAGTCGCGTTGCACAATTGTCATATGCTTAAACCTAGTGCTAGTCGTGTGACACTGCAGAACATTTATTAAAATTGTGCTTAAATAGTGTTTGTATCATTGTCTCAGTAGTATTTGACAGCAAGTCACTGTCATTGTTCATCTACTGATTAAAATCCAATCCACTGTGTTGAATCTCTGCATCTTTTAGTCAAAAGTTTGGACACACTTTAGCCTTTTTTTCCTTTCTTTCTTTTTTTAAGATTATTTTCGACATTGTACGTTAAAACTGAATACGTTCCACTGTGAAATAACATTTATGGATGTATGTGCTAAACATTGTTCAATAACCCAGAACATATTACATGTTAGATTCAAAGTGGACACATTTAGCTTTGATCATTATTTTGCAGCATTACTTTGACTGACATTTGGGGAAACATTCAATGGGCCTCATGCAAGAAACCATATACGAAAACATTATCTCTTATTTTTGTTAGTATCCTGCATATTCTCTTATTTTGTTAGTATCCATTGATTTGTGAGATTCACCAAAGCTTTCTTATTTTTGCTGTTACACCACATAAAATACAATTGTATGAGTGGTCAAGGGCACTTTTACCAGGATATGAGAAAAACATCATAGCTCAGGGACCGGGTCATGTGCTCAATTAGAACACAAGTGGATTAAATTCGGCATCACTTTCAGGGACAGAAGAGTCCATGTGACATTTACCGTGATGAGGAACTCAGGGGTTTTTATTCTGTCTACGTTTGTTTAAAAAACTGTCATCCTCTTCTGTGTTAATGCACACTCTGAAACATTGGTGGAGACATGATCCTTGTAAATCTGTTGAACTGAACTGCATTCTCCTCAGTACATAATGAAGTGTTATTTAGGTCCGTCACTTCTCTCTTGTGTGTGATTTGGTTGGGCGGTTGGCCACTTTACTCTCACTGTACACCTTGGTTCATTTCCTAGTTCTGTTAGAAATGAGTAGGCCCAGATATAGTCCACACGCTGACCTGAAGTCAGCTGTTTGCACATGGCGCCACACCTGCCCTTTCATAGTGTAGGTGTCACATTTGCTAATTACAAACAAGTGGCCACACACGTTCCTTTTACAATCAGGTGAGATTCAACATTCACCACACCTGGGTAAGAGCAGATTTGCACAATACTAGTGTTTGGTGCGTCCAGAGTTGATTTAACTTTTTTTTAATGAAAAAATAAGAGAAAATATAACAGAAATTTAAGAGAATGTTGCTGCATGAGGCCCATTGTTCTTGAGATTTTTCAAACTGACTGACTTTCATTTTTGTAAAGTAATGATGAACAGTGTTTTCTATTTACTCTCTGGCCACAGTATGGTAGTATTTTCAGTAGCGCTGATAGGGCTGTTGACTTTGTACCCACCCTTCCTCTGCACATAACAGCTGATGGTCTAAAGCACATTAAGAAGACATGAAATTACACAAAATTGACCTGTGAGCTGAAAACCATTTTGGTGACTACTTTGTGAATCTGACAATTCCATGAGTGTTGCCAAGCTGTCATCAAAGTTAAAAGTGGCTATTTTGGAGAATCTATGATATTAAACATGTTCAACAATTTGTTTACCATATAATTACATATGTGTTCTTTCACTGTTTGGATGTCTTCAGTAATAATGTACAATGTTGAGGAAAGCAATCACAAGATAAGAAGATGTGTACAGACTTTTCTGGTAGTGTATGTATGTATGATTTATTTGAGGTCTGGTTATGCAAGGTATATGTCAAAAGTGTCACGCAGGGCATAGCTCAGTCCATGGGGACAGCATCTAGTTCAAGGAACTTGACACTGAAAATGGAAGCCATTATATTGGGACATTTTATATCAGATCCGTGTAAAGGGTGTTCTGATTCCTTCTAGTTTTAAAAAGGATAAGGCATTTTTTAATCTAATGAGCTAGGAAACTGAAGCAGGACTCTCCCGGTGCATCAGGATAACATGCGTTGCTAACGGGGAGAGAGAGAAGCTATACATTTGAACCTCTGCATCATTTACACATCCGTGTAGCATTTCTGTATGCAGCAGGTGAAGAGATAATCCCTGCAGCACCACCTCAATATCAATCATTTGTCCATTCTCATTACTTGCTGTCAGACAAATGTCAGCCATTAAGTTGCAAATTTGTGTTTATAAATGTATACTTAGATGTGAAATCAAGTCAAACAGGTTTCCACAATGTAATCCTACCAGTATATAAATGACTAATGTAAGGTTTGCATGAACTTCAAAGAGTCTGATTTCCACTAATGTTTTGTTCTTTTCTTTTGTTTTAAATTCTGGTTCGAAATAAATAAATAAGTAAAATATTTGTTTACCATGTGAGCCATACCAATGACACATAAACATCTTTACAGTATGTGCTGATTGCTTATCCCAGTATATATGTCAGCTTGCATTTCAAAAGAACATGTTGCCAAGTGCATGACATTATAACCATATCTTTTTTTTTCATAGCAATATGTAGTTGCAACTAACTTTTTCATTGCTGATTAATCTGTTGATTTTTTTTTGTTTAATTGATTACTTGTTTGGATTACAAAATGGGAGAAAATTGTGAAAAGGTGTTTCTCAGAAAGGTCAGAATGATACCCCAGATATCTAGTTTGGTCCACAACCCAAAGATACTCAGTTCATTATCAAAGAGAACAAAAAGAATTCTGCAACACTGACATTTAAGAATCAGAGACCTGGGACTTTCTTATTATGAAAATAGTTACTGCATAACTTAATAATTGATTACAAATTCATTAATCAATTAATAACTGCCGCTCTAGACGTGTACCATTTAAAACAGTTGTATTTATTCTGGGCCTCTCTGTTCAGGCTGCTCCCCCTGCGACCCTGACCCAGTTAAGCGGAAGATAATGGATGGATGGTGTTTATTCAGTAGCTTAGAATGGCAATATAGGTTGGCATAACACTCACAGGATTTGTTTCCAACTTGAAACTGAAGTTTACCGCTCCTGCTGTGATTTGGCAGGTTTTCCTCTACTCTTCTGGTGAAAGTGAATGTAAAATGATCTCACATGAGAATAGGAAGTCATAACATCAGTAGAACTGTGTATCAGTGATGAATAAACATATGCAGTAGCATGTGAAAGTAAGAATGGGAATATCTGAAGAAAGAAAAATGGACTGCCCACTCTTTTCTCACAGGATATTAATAATATGTAGGCCTTGACACAACAAAGAACGTCTGAATTAGGTGTTTAGTTATTGGCAGCAGGTGGCTTGGTGGCAGATACGTACATGTAGAATTTTCAAGAGACGAGGGCACAGAAGTGGAAACACACTGTGACTTCTTCAAATTGTTTCCGTAAACTAAAAGGAAGGAAAAACAACACGGGATAGTGATAGGCCAGATGAGGTCAAGTGTTACAGGGGTTTTGATTTTACTTCTCTTTACTCACGTTTCCCTACCCTTTTATTTGTGAGTCTTTGGGTAATTTCTGCAATCAAATGAGTAATAATAAAACCTTCATGACTTTGTGGGTGGGCTTGGTGGGGGCTTTCTGACTTAAAGGCTGAAAGGGATCCAATACAGTAGCTTGCTTGGCTTAGACTTAAATTAATTGTTTTTTATTTATGTATGCAGTGATATTAAAGACCAGTGTAAAGAGGATTTGCCCTCAGTCCATTAATGTCCATACAGAGACAGCTGTATTTACAGGATTATATAAGAGTAGAGAGCACTAGAGATAACTGAGAGGTACTTCCTAGGATAAATATGTAGATATAATGATATACAGTATTTTAAACTGGACTTGAAATAGTGTTACACAAGAATGTCGTCAGCATCTCTCCATCCCTTGGTCTGTCCAGGTGCCAGCCGATGACTCTGTTGATTTGCTCACTGAGCCGCAGGTGGCCATGTTCTGCGGGAAGCTCAATATGCACATCAATGTGCAAACTGGAAAATGGGAGCCTGACCCCACTGGCACTAAGAGCTGCATTGGCACCAAGGAGGGTATCCTGCAGTACTGCCAAGAGGTGAGTTCTTTAAAATTATTTTACACCCCGAGAAGAAAGAGATACAATGTGATGGATATAATTGTACATACAGTGAAAGAGAAGGGCATGACAGAAGAAAATAAAGCCCAAGCAAAGTAAAAAGTTATAGAAGCAGAACAAACAAACCAAGATAAGCGGTATTAAACGGGATTGAGTGCTGAAGTGATAGGATTGAGGATTGTAATCAACCAGCAATTGTAGTAACAGAATCAAAATGTCTGTCAACTTTTTCCAGGTGTACCCAGAATTGCAGATAACTAATGTTGTGGAGGCCAACCAGCCCACCAGCATTCAGAACTGGTGCAAGAAAGGGCGCAAGCAGTGCCGCAGTCACACACACATTGTGGTGCCATACCGCTGTCTGGGTAAGTTGTGGGTTGTAGGTTGATTTATGCTGCATTTATGTCTACATGCACAGAACAATATGATTTTAATGTTACAGTTGGGGAGTTTGTGAGTGATGCTCTACTCGTTCCTGACAAGTGTAAGTTCCTGCACCAGGAGCGTATGGATCAGTGCGAGAGCCACCTGCACTGGCACACTGTGGCCAAAGAAGTAAGATAAGACCATAAACAATATTCCATTTAACATTATGAACCACATTATTATTTACTGAATGACTCAGCAGTTTATTTTTTGTAGTTCCCTATTCATTTTGGTCATCAGTCTACACAGACGGTTCGATTTTTGTAAAACCTTATTTGCAGTTAAATGCATGGTCACAATTGTCTGTCATCATATTGATTTTTAAAACTGTATATCAATAATTCAGTGTTCATTAGAGCTACAGCAGCAACACAGAACTGTAGTCCCTTCTTAGGATTACCACAATAAGCCATTGTGGAGATGGCTGAATGTTATAAGGTTTAATTTGCACTGGTATCAGGTACTGCAGATGTAGGATCCCTCAAACTGCTGCCTGTGGCTGTTTATCACAGCACTGAGACAAATTTCTGTTGAGGAGAGGACAGTGAGAGAGTGTGGGAAATACAATATTAAAGTTTAAATGATGAGATCTCTCTGGTCGCCCAGTGATAAAGATGATTTTATTTCTGTATTTTCCATAGTGTCACCTCATTCATCTGTTTCAACTCTTAACTTTAGGTTTCAGCATCTTGGCATGTTATCACTCAAACCAGTTTTACAACATAAAAATAAACTTCTTCACTTCACATAGTAATCCGATTACATACGAAGGATCACCAATGAAAATGATTGTATCCATGATTTTGTGTGCAGCCTGTACTGACACTCATGACATTTACTCCTAAATTCTTGAAATTCTCCACCAAATGACAAGACATTCTTTAATACTTGGGTCTACACTTCATTCAGTCAGTGTCAACACAGACATAGTGATCACAGCTCATTCTATAGTACTTTGCATTTTGTAATAGCTATATGTCTGTTAATGTGCAGTACAGTACTGGGACTATGTAATACTGTGGTTTCACATTTTGTCTACATGATCTGAATTATTTGTACTTTTGATACTAATATACTATTTCCCTTTGCTTGTATGTTTTCTGATTGTTATTTGACATAGAACGTGGTTGATTGTGTGTTTTGTATTGCATGTGGATGCATTAATTTTGTGCTGAATATGAAAGTATTTTTTAAACACTGCTAGGAGGGGTACTGCCTGTTTGATTGTGTTCTGAATACAAGAACGAAAGGCTTTTTATCAGAGCCATTAAAAGTATTGAAGCACTAAAGGTGATCCCAAAAAGAAATAGGTATTATCCCAAACTTTTTCTGAAGAAAAAACCAAAAAAAGCTCTGTAGAGTTGATTCATGTAATGGTATTAAATGTTAAAAGCAAACAAAGAGCTGTAGGAAGTTTTGATTAATGGCTGTTTTTTAAATTAGTCCTGTGGCGACCGCTCCATGAATCTCCATGACTACGGGATGCTGCTACCATGTGGTATTGATCGTTTTCGAGGCGTGGAGTTTGTCTGCTGTCCAGCTGAGGGTGAGCGACAGGCTGACAGTGCAGAGCTAGAAGGGGTGGAGTCAGATGTCTGGTGGGGCGGAGCTGAAACGGAGTACTCTGACAACAGGTATGATCACACTTTGATTAAGTATAGTCTTATGTTACACACATCCACGGGTATATTTTCTGAAGTGACCTGTCTGTCCGCAGCATGATTCGTCAGGCGGACACAGAAATTGCCACCACTGAGGATGATGAAGATGAGGATGAAGAGGCCATTGAGACATTTGAGAGGGATGAGAATGGAGATGGTGAAATGGAAGAGGAAGATGAAGAGGACGAGGATGACATGACTGATGATCATTATAGTGATGAGCGTAATGCTAACATCGCCATGACAACCACCACCACCACCACCACCACTGAATCTGTTGAGGAAGTTGTTCGAGGTAAGAAATCAAGAAAAGGGCTCATTTAGATCGTCTTTTTCAACGACGCTGGGCGATAAAAGAATGAGACAAGCGGATATGAGAATCACTATATGTATCTGTCGCACTAATTATTGTTCACGCTTAGCATTTTTTTGACTGTATAGTTAGTTTTGTTCACACTAGCACATAAAACAAAACTATTTCCATGTCAGAGTTAATTTTACCCATGTGGTTTCCTATGTCTATGCTTTTTTTCCTACATGATTTAATTACAGTCAGAGAGCCAGTGTACGCAATCATACACTATAACTTTTTGTCTCGTATTATTCCTGTCATTTTTGATGTGCTGCAGTTTTTATTCTTTTATTTTGTTGTCTTTTACAGTTTACAACCACACAATAACCATTTGGATTTTTCAACTTTATTATTCTCATAAACCACTGTTTAAACTGGAGAGAATTAATGATTGACGTTTTTGTAATAATTATGTATACTAACTTACACATATTTAGTGTTATTTCCCAGCCCTACAGTGTTGTTTATTGGTTACATAAATAATGCTTTTATGTTTTAAAAATCAAACATTCACTTTTTGCTGTCGTTTCCATTCCACACTCAAACCCTGTGTTGCTGCCTCTGTACGTATCTCAGCTGTGTGCTGGGCTCGTGCTGACTCAGGCCCGTGTGATGACATGCTGGAGCGTTGGTACTTCGTGCCTGAGAAGGGTGAATGTGCTCCCTTCTTGTTTGGGGGCTGTGGGGGCAACAGGAATAATTTTGACTCGGAGGAGTACTGCCTTGCTGTCTGCAGCAGCTCGTGTAAGTCCTGAGATCCGGAGATGTCCCTCAACTATCTACAGCACCAGCCTTGTACTGTGCTCAGGCTGCCAAAGAATATCTCTGTCTGATTCACTGTCGCTTTCTCCTCGACATGAATGACTAATGACTGTTAACCACTCAGAGGATTGGCAAGAGGATTCACTTGATCTTCAAATTTTGGTTTATTATTCAAGAACATCAGTTTGATGAGAAACAAAATTTTTATGTCTTTTACTGAATACAAATATTCTTTACATTTTTGGTAAAGTTGATGTAAATATGAGGATGTATCACAAATGTAAAATACCCACTAATAAAATGGGGAAAACATAAAATACGTAATTAATGTACCGTTACTAATCATCGTTAGTGATTATAAGGGAGTGACATCCATATATATTGTTTTTAGTCAAAAACTCATATGTAGACAATGATTTTCCTTTACTATATTCAGAGCTTGTTTTTTATTATCAACTTGCTTGGCCTTTGTTTTAAAATGTAGGAGTATAGAGATTTTTTTCAGACATGTTAAAGTGATTCAAAATCCTGATAAAATACATAAGAGAGAAGTTAGCTACAAGAATACACAGAAAAATGTTACATGAGGTAAACCTTAAGGAAATGTAGCTGCAGCTTACAATCATTTATGTTTAAAACATTTTCATCATAGGCCATGTTATATCGAAGAACTATTCTAACATTAACAGTAATCATTGTTCATTACTTCTGTGAGGTTTACATGTACTGGTCAAAATTTACATTTTAAGGTAAAATCATTATAAAATCAATAAATAGTAATAGTACAGTAGAGTAATCTGGAACCTGTTGTATTTCAGTAGTACGCGTCAAAACACTGATCCTGTTTGTAATAAAAATGTAAAGAGAAGCAGATCTAGTGAATGTCCTTATACTTAACTCAGAGACATAAATACAAATCATTGAATTACTAATTCCATTATTTTCTCACTAGTATCACGAACTCATACTTATTACAGCATGTGAGTGACACAGCGGCTGTATGCATGTGTTTCTAAACGTGTATGTCTGCATGTCTTGTGCATTCTAGTAAGGATTTGTGTCTGCAATAACAACATCAACATGCCTTAACTAGCTGATTGTTGCAGCTTGTCGATGACCATACATAAAGGCTAACAGGTTCATTCGCAGTGTTTCACACCCATGAAGCACCACCCTGATCTTGACTCTGCACTTTTCCTCTTATCTCCAGACTCCCACATGAAATAAAGACACAGACGAGCGAAGGCACACACCTTACTTGGGAAACAAATAACACTTTGTACCTTTGTAACTTTTGTGCCTTTTGTGCTGTTATTTTTCTGTATGTTTAAACATTTATATGTTTACCTAACCTATAAAATGTGATTGTGAACAGCTCTGTTTCAAGTTGCAGTTGCCATCTGTCAGTTTTATGACTAAACCTCTGTGAAATGTTTTCTTTTTGTGTTTCAGTCTCACACTAATCAGTCTTTACATGCACACTTTGTGTTCTAATATCACACAGTATTTTTCTCTTCTGTTTGTTCCTTATTTGCTCTGTATTTGAATTCCACTTCTGTGTTCTCCTTCAGTGCCAACTATGGCTCCCAGTCCTCCGGATGCCGTGGATCGGTACCTTGAATCTCCTGGGGATGACAATGAACATGCTGACTTTCAGAAGGCCAAGGAAAGCCTGGAGGCCAAACACCGGGAGAAGATGTCCCAGGTATGTGTCAAGATTAACATATACCATGAAAACTACTTAGTCCTGCCTTTTACTCTTGACATGTAGGCTGTTGTTCCTAAAAAACCTGGATGGGCTGGTACAAACTGAATGCCTTCTTTTGTCTGTGACACACAATACTGTACATTTTTAGGTGATGAGGGAGTGGGAGGAAGCTGAGAGGCAAGCCAAAAACCTTCCTCGTGCTGATAAGAAAGCTGTCATACAGGTAAGGCACACCACGATTTCTCTGTGTACGGGTTTTTTGTTTTTTTTTACCAGGATTTGAGAAGGCTCTTGATGTGACAAGATTTTAAGCACTTTTCCTCCTTCCTAATTATAATATTTTACATTCAGTGTTCTGTGATGGAGCTTTCATACTAAATCTGTCATTGTCACTATCAAATCATGAATGAAACTTTTTACCTCTCCAGTTTTGTAATTAGAGCTCTACTAGCAGAACAACATAATGTGGAAATACACCCCATCTGCTGTCAAAAGACTAAACATAAATATAATGTTTAGTTTCTAAGCCTCTATTTTGGGCTCCTCACTGGAACTAAAGCACAATCATTGCAACATATACACTTAACCCCATTTGCATGAAAACACCTGTGAGAAGCCAAAACCTCCCTTCAGCCTCTTGGCCCAAAAACAGAGCCAAGAGGCAATCTAGAAGCATTGTTTCCTCTCAGACCACATGAATTTCATAATGATAAAGGATAATCATAGATTTTATGCTCAGTGACACTCCAAACTATGTTGCACTGCAAATTATTATAGGCATTTATGATTTAATGCTTGCGTTTTGGGCTGGACAATCTGAAGATGATCTTTTAAAGGTCTCATACTGTGAGAAAGCAGCTCCTTTGGGTTTTGAAGGTTATGTAAAGTCTGTGGTGTAATATAAAATTTCTGAAAAGAAAATAGATAATTTGTTCATTGTTTTTGTTTTGTTCTTTTTCTTGATATTTTTTGGCCTTCATTTTTGTTCATTTTGTTGAGTTTTGCATATGTTTGTGTTAATTTTTTGGAAATTGTGTTGACTTTCATTCATTTCATTATTTTGTTCATTGTTTTGAGTTTTGATGTGGGAAAAAAAAATCATCTTGTTGGCTTCTGCTTATTTTGTCGATTGCTGATTATTGTTGCTGTTGACGACATTAAATCAAAATGAAGAAAATATGCTCAGTGTTTATTATTTATACATCTTCTACCCTTACATTGAACATTTTACATTGAAATCTTAAAAGCATAAATTTACAAATTTATGAAATGTTGTTTTATTATGCAGATTTTTGAGTTTGAGATACCACAAACTTTTTTGGGTGTTAAGCCAGAAATGTTGTGAAAGCAGAGCTGTATGGTAATTACCGGTACTGTTCCGTGTTGTGATTGAAGGCTTGGGTGGGAAGATTTTTACATCTAACATCAGCCCGCAGCAGTCTTTAGTTTGGGAGTGACGACTGTAGTAGCCTATCATGGAATTCAACTGAGGCATGTAATTAAACTGAGTAATCATTGATTTCTCCAGTTCATTTAGTTCTGGTTTGCTTTCATTTATTTTCATTATTAAAACAAGTTTGTGCTTGTTTTCATTGTACGTGCGGTGCAGCACTTCCAGGAGAAGGTGGAGGCTCTGGAGCAGGAGGCAGCAGGAGAGAGGCAGCAGCTGGTCGAAACCCACATGGCTCGTGTGGAGGCTCTGCTCAACAGCCGCCGACGCCTGGCTCTGGAAAATTACCTGAGTGCCCTCCAGGCAAACCCCCCACGGGTGCGCACACACACATACACACACATCAAACACACGCCTCAGCAGTTTTCAGGAAAAGCAGAAACTGTTCTTTAAAGTTATGAGTAAGTGCATAGTCAGAAAGAAGCCCGTTCCACGTGTTTCACTTTTCTAAAGTTGTATTTGATGAGAAATACAATGAAGAATATCTACATTAGAATAAAAACAGCATAAAATACAGGCCAATTTGTTTATTATTTTGTTCATTTTCACAATTTCTTGTTACTTTTTTCATTCCTGATTTTTTAAAATACTGTATATATTTTTATTTTTATGTATATGAAGAAAAACGACATTAACAGTATATATATACTGTATAGATAGATAGATAGATAAACTTGATGTAGTTGTGTTTTGAACTACAAACTTTGCTGGAAGTACAAACTTTGTTCTCATTCTTTGTATTAACTCGTGTATGTAAAATGAAATACCTACTCATAACTTATGAATGATAAATTAAGAGATAAAATACATCAAAACTAAGCATCGGGTCTTCTGAAAAAGTTTGGTTTATGTGATAAATGCCCTACTAACTAAACACACTCCTCCATCAGCCACGTCAGGTGTTGAGTCTTCTGAAGAAGTACGTCCGAGCCGAGCAGAAAGACCGACAGCACACGCTGAAACACTACGAGCACGTTCGTACCGTTGATCCCAAGAAGGCTGCACAGATCCGACCTCAGGTACCACACACTTCTCACAAAACACAGAACATCTGCAGGTCCTTAAAAAGTCTTAAAATGTCTTTAAAATGAGGCCTGAAAGGTCATTAAAATGGTAATGTTTTCATTTTTCCAAACATTTGATCTGCTGATAGGTTATCTGTCCAAAACTCAGCCTTAAATTTGGTTAAAAATTATTTCAAAAAAGCATTAAATATGTTCATCTCATACCGGTAGACACCCTGATCCATTTTAATGTAATAAAATTAATTCATTAATTAATGCCTTAAAATGCTGGTATGTTGAAATGTATTATGTAGTTTATGCTGAAATTATACTGGTACTATTTTCTGCATGAATCATAAAATGTGAAATGGTACATTTGTCAATTTGCGGTTTCTGTTTTCTTTGGAAGTGAATCTCTGTTTGTATCTCTAGGTCTTGACTCATCTCCGTGTGATTGATGAGAGGATGAATCAGTCACTGGGGCTGCTCTACAAAGTCCCTGTTGTTGCAAATGAGATCCAAAATCAAGTTGGTAAGTGTTGGTTTTACAGCATTTCTGACATTTTTCCTGTCAGTTTGGGTTTAACAGTCTACTAACAAACATATATTTATAAAACATGCTTCATATTCACTCATAAATAAATAGACCAGGATTCATCCATTACTTTTTTTAATACTGTGCTCTATTTGTCTCTCTTGTACAAAGTTCAGTTTAGTTCTGCCTGCATAGAAATTAACTCAGGTCAATGGTACAGTGGAGTTTGGATAAGAAAGATGTGTCACCTCAGTAAAAACATGACTACTTAGAGGAACATGTGAAATATCAGAAAACAGGTCTTCCCTTGGTTTTCAGAGGTGTAGGTGAAGACTTAGGCACGCAACTGGAGAATCTGGAGTTCCTCCTTGTATTGTTTTTCAGTAAAAATATAACTTCACTACACTTTGGACAAGTATTATTCAGTACCTGTACAGAGAACATGGGAAAGGTTGAGCAGATACTCAACAACATACAAAAACATAAAAACACTTAATAGTCTACTCGAGACCATCTTCAGCTAGCTTCACTTAATGTCTTAAATACTAACAATGCTGCTGTGCTGTATCTAAACATTATACTAAAAGGGAAAACGCACGATGATACAAGTAGTTGAAACTCTATGATAAGGAGAGACATTGTGTTAAAGTGATGTACATTACACATTGCGCATCATCAGTCCTGACTAAACAGCAGTGTTTGATAATGCGGATCATGAAGCAGTATGGATGATACTGCAGACAAGCATTTAAAAAGGCTTTCATGTTGAATATATGTAAATGTATGTAAAGTATAAACTGTCTGCATCAAAATACAGACTTTCATAATCAAGAAGTCCTAGACCCCACTCAAATGCAAAATCAGGATGAAAATGAATCTCTCAGCTGGTGTGAAGTATTTTGACAAATGGTGCACTGAGCATCAGCATCCCCACAGTAATCAGGACACCGTGGACTTCACCTGGCATGCATTTTTTCCATCACACTTCTACACTTTCTCCCTTCCATTGATTATCATGCTGTAGCTCTCACTCACTCACGCCCACTTTCTTTCTTCCTCGTCTAGCTGTTATAATGCAGAGAGTTCAGTCAGAGTTGTCTCAGCAAGTCTCATCCCTGCAGAGCGATGGACGGGTGAGTCAAGTTACACCCACTCACATTTGCACACAGTCTGCATGAAATGCCCTCTCTCACATATATAAATGGAATAACCTTTTCTCTTTAGTAATACAGTGTAAAGTTACACATAGAAACTACAACGATCGGAACATTGTAGGAAAGACTTACAGGGCAAAGAATAAGAGTTTTTTACGATGTGACTGAGGTCATCCAGCTGAGTAGGACCCGTGTAAATTCATGTCAAATCCCTCAAGATAATAATGTAGTCAGAAATTCTTTTTTTTCATTTTGGCTGTGTAATGGAATGTCCACTACACATCAGTTGTTAAATAGGTTCCTGTGTAAACCTTGCTTAAAGCGTTTATCCTGCAAATCAGATCACATGCAAGCAGCATTAGGTCTGAACACCCTGAGGAGGCTGACACATTCACATGGTCTGGGACATATTTGTCCAGACTGTCTGAATACATATCCTTCCTGATACACATTAGGGAACTGATGTGAAAACATTCCACCTTAAAAGTTGCCACCAGTTGTATTTGAGCACCAGTGCATTAAATTTGCAAGAACCAATCTGTTCAAATTAAATGAATGTTTTAGGGTACAACACCCCCCCCACCCTCACAAGGATTAAGGGGTAGAAAATGGATGGATGGATGGGTATAGATAGCCTATTTGCTTTCATGTAAAGCAGTAAAGTCACATTTGATCAGGAGTGACCACTGAGATGCATGTGGAGAGGTTTGTAACATCAGATGTGAACAGATGAATTTACAGCTGGTCACTTGTGCTTGGATATGTCAGGACAGATGGAAGTACAAGGTCTGAGAAGGGTCGATGAAAAGACTTTACACATGCCAGCT
>JAQQAE010008351.1:0-15277 GCA_029823295.1 Pseudamia nigra | reverse complement strand
TTTTGATGTAAATACCTGGAAATAGAAGCTGAAATGCTGATCTTTTGTCTCATATTCATTGTTTGATGTCAAACCCTGATGTTTTCAGTTTACAGAAAAAATTAAGCAATTGGCTTCGCTGTTCCAATAGTTTCGGAGGACACTGTAAGTATTCCCACAGTATTTTTACAAATTCCAGAATTTAGCGTGATTTTCTTCAGTCCAACTGTTTCTGCTCGATTCCTGCTGGTTCTGAATAAGGCTTTGGATTTAACAGGTGCTGTATAGACTCAGCACACAATCTGTGACTTCTCCATGTGATCGGAGTCTGACAGGTGACAGGTGGCACAGGTTTCAGCGGTACTGGGCTCTTGTCTGATACATGAGTGAAATCAGTGTCATGACAAGCCATTAGTTAAGCTTAGCCATGAGCACTGACATCAGCCTCGTGCAGTTGCTTTGATCCTTGTAAGTGAATACCTCATACTCTGGAGCTCTTTTAGATTTTACTGTTGTTAAAAGGTATAATCTCTGTTTAGTGGTGACCTTAGAGAAACTTGACAGACAGGTAGATAGGGGTGGGGTGGGATGGACTGTCATCAAGGTCACAGAGCAGTGGCATGCCTCTGTCACACAGCCTGTCTTCCCAGGGGACACCGCCGCCACAGAGTGAGAGCAGTGCTGCAGGGCAACCTCAGATGTGCAGGCGTAGAAAAGAGTGACAGCTCCTTAAAATGTCTCCGATTCCACTTCCCTGCAGACGCAGAGGCATAACCCACAGGATATTGGTTGTAAAAGCACCAAAACCCATATTTCCTGCCAATGTACTGTATGTCAGCCCTGTAGTGCATTTTCCTGCAGTTTCTTGCAAGCTGTAAAAGCTGTCATTGCCTTGGCATTGCTCAGCTTGCCTTATCCTATGAGCACGCTCCCATAAACATTAGTGCTTTGAGCTAAATCATGCAGCCAAGCTTGCAGAATAAAGCCAAAGGGAGATCTGTGGAGAGTGCACCCAGGACTCTGAGTGCTCACTGAGTAGCGGTTACCCCCCACCCATCTTTTTCCAATAACGCTCTGTGGTCTGCTTGAGATAAGGCCAATATGAGTGCAGTGAAGACTGTCAAGTGATTGTACAGATTTTTTTTTTAAACCTATTTCTTCTGTTTGTTCCAGATGTTTGGTAAGTGGATGTTTCCTGTTTCTACTGAGAATGTTTCACAGTGTGTTAGTGGATGTGGAACACAAGCATGTGAAATGCCTGTGGAGTTAAGAGATGTGTTTTCCTCTCGAGGATGACTACGAGGTTAAGTGGACTTGTCACTGTGCTTGGTGATACTAAATTATACTGTAGATGAGCTTTACAGTTTGCTGAAATAAAATTGATATGGTGTTTGTTTTCAACCTGCTGTAAAATCAAGTCATAACAGAATGAAATGGCAGAAAATCTGTAAAGAGGCAAGAAAATGTTTTAATATGATAATAAATGATTAATTGGACAACTTGAATAAACTGAATCATCAGAATGTTACCATTTTTTTAATCAGAGGTAGATAGTACTCAAGTACTTTTACTCAGTTACATGTGGTTGAGTAGTGTTTCCCAATAAATGTACTTCTGAGAGTAGTTGTTGTAGAGAATAGTTTTTACTCTTACTCTGTTACATTGTAATTTTTAACCTGTAAAGTACTTTGGGCAACAAGAGCTGTTGTAAATTTGCTATATAAATAAATTTGACCTTGACATTGACATGTATGATGGAAAAAAATACTTTTACTTAGTTACATTCAGCCACAGCTCAGTGAGTAAAATGAACCAAAAAACTCAATCCAATTGAAATCAATTGTATTTGATGTAGCGCCAATCTTAATCCAGGATTATCTCTAGGAGCTTCATAATTCAAGGCCAAATCCTCCAGACTATAAATCCAATAGAACCTCCAAGAGAAAAAACTCTGGGTAGGCGACCGTCTGCCTCGACCGGTTGAGGGTTAGTGATCAGTGGAGAGACAAAAGAAAAGAGTAGAGATGGAACAACACAGAGCAAGGACGTCTAGAGACCTAGAACAGAGGGAGGAAGCACAGACCTACAGGGAGCAGCCAAAGTTAGTGTCACAATGTAGATGACATGTAAACAAGTACAAATATAAATGCGGTGCATCACAGTCCCCCAGCAGTTTAGGACTGTGCAGCAGAACTAAGGAAGGATTAAAGGTTACCTGACCTGGCCCTGACTGTACGCTTTGTCAAAAACGGAAGTTTTAAGTGTAGTTTTAAAGGTACAAAGTATGTCTGCATCCCAGACCCAGACTGGGAGTTGGTTCCATAGGAAAGGAACTTGGTAACTGAAGGCTCTGCCTACCAGTCTAGTTTCAGAGATTTGTGAAACTGCGAGTAGGCCTGCACTCTGAGAGCAGAGAGCCCTGTTTGGTTTATAGAGAATAATAAGGTCTTTGGTATAGGATGGAGTCTTACTGTTTAGGGCTTTGTAAGTTAAGAGGAGGATTTTAAATTTTATTCTGAACTCTTCAGGTAGCCAATGAAAAGAAGCCAGTACTGGAGAGATACAGTATGATCTCTCTTTCTGACTCCAGTTAAAACTTATGCTGCAGCATTTTGGATCATTTGGAGGTTTTTTATAGTTACTTTGATGTCCTACGAGTAGTGAGTTACCATAATCCAACCTAGATGTAACAAATGCATGGACTAGATTTTCCGCATCACCTTGGGACAGGATATTCCTAATTATGGCAACATTGCGGAGATGAAAGAAGGCTGTTCTTGACATTTGTTTTATATGAGAACTAAAGGATAAGTCCTAATCCATGATCACCCCCAGGTTCCTCACAACTGCACTGAATCCAACAGAAATATTTTCTAGATTAAGGAAGTCATTAGGGAGTGTTCTCCTTAGATTCCCCGGGGTAGTTTTATCTTTGTTCAGTAAGCGAGAGTTAGATGTCATCCAGGCCTTTATGTCTTTGAGACAAGCATGGAGTTTGGTTGAAGTAGTTTTTAATTTTAAAATGCTTGAGATCCAACAAATGGGCACAAAATTAACAAAATAGTCAAATAAATTAGCTACAAAGGAACAAAATAAACACAAATCAACAAGAGAAATTGAAAATGAACAAAATACACAACAAAGCAAGCAAAAGTAAAAATAAATAATAATCAAGTAAATAAATAAAAATGTACAATATACCCAATGAATTTGAAGAAAATAACAAATGCACAACAAAATGAGCAAAAATTGACACCACAATCAATTAAAGTGACAAAAATAACCAAAACAAACAAAAATTATCAAAATAATCAATAAAACTGAACACATCAACAAAATGAGAAAAAAATGAGCAAAATAATGATATGGTTTTATCAAATGTACAATATAACAAACGACATAAGAAAACAAAAAATTACACAAAAAAATTAAACAATCAAATAAATTGATAAATATGATCAACATAAGTAAAACTGAGCAAAAATCAACAAAATGCGCAACGAAATGAGTAAAAATGATCAGAGCTATTAAGTAAATGAATAAAACTGCAAAATAGCAGCAAGGAAATTGACAAACATGATAAAAAACAGTTAAACTGAACAAAAATTGATGTCCCCAATTACACATCCTGAAGTTACTCACTACTTGAGTAGTTTTTGTGACAAACCTTTTGACTCTTACTCAAGTACTTATTTTTACTGGTACTTGTTCTTCTACTTGAGTCATTAGAATTATAAGAAACAGTACTTTTACTTGAGCACTTTTTGTATTTCCTCTACATACCACTGATTGTTACTATGTAGTCTGTCCACATATTTCCCAACTGTCTCCACTTTTACCTGTCAAGTGAGACATTTTAATTTACTTGCAATAACATTTTGCTACATAAAGCCTTAAAACTGTTACTTTACAGGGACAATGGACCACATTCTAGAAGGTCCAGTTCTGTTCTTTGTGTCTTTTCATCAATCTAGTATTTTTGGATATTCTCCCGAACGTTTTTTTCACCCTCCCATATGAAGATAAGCCACATTCCTGACTCTGTAATACCTATCAAAGCAATTATTATTATTGATTTACGTAGCGATTCGAGGAAATGGTGTCATGTGATAACAAAGCAGAGGAGCGACATACAGTAAGCATATTTTGCTGTGCTGGAGTCTTCTTTTAACCAGGCTTATGGAAAAGTCATATTCCCCCTTTATGAAAATATAAATCCTTAACAAATGCTTCACTTCAGCTCTTATTCAAGCAGTGTTAGGATTTAGATTTAATGGATGCTAAGTGCTATATAATGGATGAGGCACTTAATGGTGCCGTGTTTTTCTGTTCTATTCATCAGTGTCCACTAGGCTACATCTGCCGCTCAGGTAATGTGTGTTTTCTAAGAGAATTATAATGGAGGAAATGGACAGCCTGAATACAGTCCCCAGGGAAAGCAACATGGTCACTGGTAACATAATTAGAGAGACTGTTAATTAATGTTCATATTTGTGACTGGATGGAGCCCTAATGATTTATTCACGTTGATATACTGTGGCAGACCTGAAAGTGGCTTACATGTGATCTTCAGAGGGCTTGATATGCCTTTAGGTGACATTAAATTGATAATAACTAAAAAATTAAGGCAAAAATAAAGCAAAACACAATAAGACCTGTGAGGATTTTGGAGTTGAAATGAGCAAAATAAATGAGGAAAAAGAAGAAACATAAGAAGGAAAGGTACAAAATAGTGAGGTCAAGCAATAAAAGTGAAGAAAGTCAGAAGAAATATGAACAAAACAATCCAAAAATGATGAAAAAGTGAACAGAGGCTGAAGAAAAACGAACTAAATCAGCAGCAAATGAACAACCCAGAAAATGAACCAAATTTGATGCAAAAGGAAGAGAACAATCAAGAGGTTGTGAAGAAAAGAACAAACATGAAGGAATATTTGCAACAGAATCATGTAAATGGAACAAATTTGATGCAAAAAATAGAAAAGTGAGTGAAAATAAAGCAAACCTTCAAAAATAATTAAAAATGAACAAAAACAACAAAATCCAAAGCCTTCAAACTGCTTGTTTGAGTAATAGATTTTAATTCCCTATCAAAAAATAATAAAGTGTAATTATGATTATATTTCACTAAACTGGCATGCCCGGACACAGATTTTCCACTACCTCACTTAAAATAATTATATTATTTTAAACACTGATTGAAAGAAGCACAAGACTAAAAATGTCATAACCCCAGTTTTTTAATAATTAGTGCATGACAGGGTTCAGAACTAGTCTTTGGGCTTAGGTTAATGCTTTGAAACCATCACAACCCATCACCATCAGTAACAACAGCTGGACTTACTTGCTCATCCAGATGATGCCGTTTGTTTGTTTTTGGCTCATGATGGGCTGAATCTGTTTGCCAAATCATTATGTGATATAGTATCTACAAACCAGTACATCAGAAAAGCAGTATTCATCCATCCTTCTCTGCATATTTTCTCATAAGCACATTAAACCAAATGGGTAAATAGGTTTGGACTGTGCTTTCTGTTTGGGATATACAGTAATACCTTTCAGTGGTAGTGGACATGGTGTAGTTGATGAATGCCAAGCAGTTCATATGGATATTTATAGACACTTGCTGCCAAATTGTGAATGCAATTACATATCCGTGTGACTGCTGTAAGCTGATAAACTGTGGGGAATAATTTTGTTAAGCTGCTACATCTGTTGACAATCAGTGAAATAAGATTAAAGGACTGTAAACAGTAATGATGGTAGATTTGTCATTAAAATGTCAGGAGGTGGGGATGAGACAAAAGTAGAAATCATTGTGCAGTCAATGTCTTAAAAGAATTATGTTACTTATGTTGCTCAAGTAGAGCTGTGATAAAATGATAATTATTAAGAATGTGACACATGCAACATAACTGAATTTGTGGCTAATTACCTCTGCCAAGGACATTATGTTTTGTCTGCATCAGTTTATTTTTCTGTGAGTTTGTTTGTTTACAACATAACTTAGAAAGGTGTGTCTATCCATCTGTCTTCTACCACTTCTCTGGGGTTGGGTTGCGGGGGGAGCAGCTTGAGCAGCGAAGCCCAGCTCTTCTGGGGGGATTCCAAAGTGTTCCCAGTCCAGCCGAGAGACAGTCCCTCAAGTGTGTCCTGGGTCTTCCCCGGGGCCTCCTCCCAGTGAGATGTGTCCAGAACACCTCTCCAGGGAGGCGTCCAGCAGGCATCTGAACCCAAGATGCCCAAGCCACCTCATCTGGCTCCTCTCGACGTGGAGGAGCAGCAGCTCTACTCTAAGTCCCTTTTGGTTGAATGAGCTTCTCACCCTAGCTCTAAGAAAGAGCCCAGCCACCCTACGGAAGAAACTCGTTTTGGCCACTTGTATCCTAGATCTTGTTCTTTCTGTCATGACCCAAAGCTCATGACCATAGGTGAGGGTACGGACGTAGATTGAACGGTAAATTGAGAGCTTTGCCTTTCGGCTCAGCTCTTTCCTCACCACGGCGAACTCTGCATCGGTGCAGATGCCGCACCAATGTTCCTGTTGATCTCCCATTTCGTCCTTCCCTCATTCGTGAACAATACCCCACCCCAAGATACTTGAACTCCTCCAGTTGAGGTAGGACCTCATCCTCGACTCTGAGGGACCAATCCACCCTTTTCTGGCTGTGGACCATGGTCTCAGATTTGGAGGTGCTGATTCTCATCCCAGCCACTTCACACTCTGTGAACTGCTCCAGACTGATGAAGCCAACAGAACCACATCAACCAATCCTGAGGTCACCAAACCGGACCTCCTCAATGCCCTGGCTGCACCTAGAAATTCTGTCCATAAAAATCATGAACAGAATCAGTGACAAAGGGCAGCCCCGGCAGAGTCCAACTCTCACTGGAAACGAGTCCGACTTACTGCCAGCAATGCGGACCAAGCTCTGACACCAGTCATACAGGGACTGAACAGCTCTTAATTTGAAAAGGTATAAATGGATATGAATAAAATATTTCAGGATAGGTCAGAAATGGCACAAGAATCAATCAATTGGATTCTGGGAGTGATCTGGATCATTGTCTGGATCCAGAAGATTTTTAAAGGATTTTACACCATTGTGAAATAGACACCAAACTGACACCAAATTGTAGTGGGAAGTCTTCCGATTCAATAATGTGCCCACGGGTTTGATGTGTCTTCAACATTTACAGAGCTAGATTCAGAAGAAAACCACCATTATAGAAATCTTATTTTTTGTGAATATCTATTGAACTAATGATGAAAACAACAGACAATTTGTAAAACTCTATCATCTGTCATCATTGTCGTATCCCACTATGAAGAGAAACTAAGCTGCCTTGGTGTAGGTCTTTCTAGTTTTGACTTGTTTTTGGTCAAATATGGGCCCCTCTAGGATTTCTCTTGATTTTTCTAGGATTTTGTCAGGTAGCAAATTTCAGTTAAGCGTGCTGTCCATGTGCAGATGCAACAGGACATAAAGTTTATATGTTATGTCCAGATTGCTTACCCGTGGTCATGCTCATACGTGAGCAGCTGCACCACAGGCAGTGAAGAGGTTCATGCTTCTGAACCATGAATTCTGCTGTCTACCAAAAAATCCTGAAGGAGAATGTCCGGCCATCTGTTTGTGACCTCAAGCTGAAGTGCACTTGGGTTCTACAGCAGGACAATGATCCAAAACACCCCAGCAAGTCCACCTCTGAATAGCTTAAGAAAAAACAAAAGGAAGACTTTGGAGTGGCCTCGTCAAAGTCCTGACCTGAATCCCATTGAGATGCTGTGGCATGACCTTAAAAAGTCAGTTCCTGCTGGAAAACCCTGCATTGTGGCTGAATTACAACAATTCTGCAAAGGTGAGTGAGCCACAATTCCTCCACAACGCTGTAAAAGACTGATTGCCAGTTACTGCAAATACTTGATTGCAGTTGTTGCAGCTAAAGGTGGACCAACCATTTATTAGGTTTAGGGGGCAAGCAGTTTTTCACACAGGGCCATGTATGTTTGGATTTTTTTCCAACATTCATTTAAAAACAGCATTTTGTGTTTTAATTGTGTTTTCTTAAATTTATTATTTAAATTTATTTGATGATCTGAAACCTTTAAGTGTGACACATACAAAAAGTAAGAAATCAGGAAGGGGGGGATTAACACTTTTTTCACAGCACTGTAACCATAAATAGTAAAATCAGAGTATATGATAAATTTGCTGTGGTCTCTTAACGTTTTCAATAGCATGACAATACATGTTTTGTGCATTTTTTTATGCAAAAACCTTCATATAGTGCCTTTTGGCCAGAGATGCAAAGAAAAAGCCATTCTGTGCTGCTTAGCTCATTCCACCAGTAGCTGAAATACTGTACTTGGATCTTTTTAGTCATAAGTTCTGGAAAGTTACTAACTAGAGTAAAAAGTGAAACTTTTACCCTAATTTTCCCTTCAGTCAGAGTGAAGGTTAACTGATTTCAACATTTGCCCTGTTTCCTCTGATAGCAAAGGGCAGGCAAAGAAAAGTCACAGAGCTAATACAAATACAAGCCCGTCTGTGTTTGTACTGAAAGGCTTGGACACGTGTTTGACGATCTTTTATGAGTGTTGATCAGTTTGTGAGTGCGTATTCTGCTATTTGTTGATGTAACTAACAGTCAAACTAATAAATGAAACAGAAAAAAGTCCTCATCTGCTAGATGTCAGCTTTCCTCTTCAGGCTTTGAGCTTGACTTGTAGACATAATAACACCACTCACTGAACTCAAGCTGACTTACAGGTAGAAAGCAGACCGTTTGCTGCCATTCACCGAAAAGAGAGATCATTTTGCTTCTGTGTTTCCAGTCCACCTGTGTTTAGGGAGCTGTGTATGAGTGGATAGGCTTCCTTATCTCTTAGAAGTGTTGGTCTTGGTGTGAAAAGGTGTGAAAGCAGACAGATGGTCTGTGCAAGTGCTGTAAATTTCAGACTGATTCATATCATATTGAGAGTGCGAGAGAGTGTTGCAAGTTGAAAACTGTCTTGTGAGCCCACGGAAAAGCCTTCTTCTATTTCCTTTTCTCCGTTTTATAACTAATTAGTTTTCAGTGTCTGAATGGATTCTTTGCCATTCAATCTGACTGGCAGACATAGTGATGGTGCTGCCTCTTCTGCTGTTTATTCATTCCTCACCACTGTTGACTCCACTTTTTGTACACTATAAGTGAGCTGAAATGATAGCAGCAGAAATGCACTTGATTGTGAAATATATTTACTTTACTTTTACATGGGAAACAAAAATGGCATTCAGAGGCGGCCTATAGTCGAGTGGTTAAGGGCACCGACCATGAACTTCACTGTCCTGGTCTGATTCATTTCATGTCATTCCTTCCTGCTATTGAATTAAAGCACAGAGTACCCAAAGTGTGTAAAAAAAAAAGAGAAAAAAAAAACACTGAAAAAAGGTATTTGGTGTGTATTGTCGTCTACTTCTACTAATCTGTGAACTGCCTTATGAGTGCGCAGTATCATTTAGAAGACCATATAAAAATCCATCTATAAACACATCACACCTAGTAATTCCTTTATTTTACTGTGATCTTTTGTTATCATTAAAAGTATTAGAAATAGTAAGTTCCAAACATTGTAGCTTGTAAGTCTTTATAGTATATGTGTAGGGGCAGACATATACTTCAATTGGCTTCGAGTCAAGGCATAATGTGATGAAAGAAAAAGGGCTGCACTCAGGGAGTTTGTGTAATTTTCCACAAATGGTTTTATCTGTGTTACGTCATGCTGATGCAGCTCACTGCTTGATGAGTTCCATATGTCCATAGGCAGTCTCACACCTTTTGAAAGGAGTCCTGAACTCAGGAACATAGGCTAGTTCATTCATGTTATGGTGTAAAGTGATGCTAGTAACTGAATTCTGGCTTCTCTATCCTAATTCTAAATGGGAATTTATTTAAATACCAATGTATTATCCACTGATTGAATATTGGGAGGGGATGTGTGTCTGTCCCAACAATTTGGGTTTATATCTTCAAAGTCCCTAGACACAAAAACCAAAGCGGGGTAAAGCTCTCGAAGCAGAGTAAATAGCTGTGTTTCCGTCCAAAATTATCACATTTTTAAAAACTAATTTTCATGAATTTGCTAAAAGGAAATTGTGAAATGTGTTCATTTCCATCAACTACCTTTTGTGAATCCTGGGAGGTGCATAAACATAGGAAACAGATTAAGTCCGGTACCAATCAACAGGCATGGCGTCATGAAAAAAAAGCATCGGTCTGACAGTATCTGCCTACTGTTATTCCCAACTTGAAGAAAATGAAAAATGCTGAAAGTTCTCTCCTGTCAGAGGCTCATGTTGTAGCCATAGACTGTATATATTATGGACAAAGTGACCGTGACGTCACCTATTGGTTTCTGAAGGGCTGTTGTGAGGCCAATCGAGTTTTCACTTCCTGGACGGCATCTTGGAGCCAAAAACAGGATGTAACCATATTTGGACGAATGGCAACAGGCTTACGAAGGCTCATGGGAGAGCTAACATTAGCCGCTATCTTACTGAAGCAGTAAAACTTCACCACGAAGTGTCAAAGTCATGTCACAGTGTTGTTAGTGTAAACACTTACCTACAGCTGCAGTCGAGTGTATGTCATGTATAACTATGACATATTGAATAAATAGAAGATACGATGCTCTGAATTGGTCTGACTTCGCTATGGTGAGCTGCTGCTACAGTGACATGTCAATCAAACCCCAGCAAAGCAGTCATTTGTCAGATTATTTGCTGTAATATCTTAATAACAAAGCAAAAAGTTAAAGATGGACCATCATATTACTTATCAGAGGGTCCAAATAAAATATTTAAGACCATGATGAAAAACATTTATTTGCTTAGTATTTTCAGATAGAAGTCCAATGTATCGCTATGGGAAAATAGCTTTTTGGAGCGGAACGATCTGTTCCCCAGTGGCCAAGCGGTGGAATTACAACGTAAAGTTACTTCCGCATTGGCCTCACTGAACAGCCCCATCGTTGCCCCTTAGTTGTAGCCTTTGCTTAGCGATTAGCTTATCTTAGCTGCCCCCCCCCATGTCACTAGTGGATGTCATTTCCATTAACTGAAGCACATTTACTTTTTTTTTTTTTACTTTTCCACCTCCTTTCAGGGACAAAGTCTTTGATGCAAAATGTTTAATTTTATCAAAAGTTGTTTTCATCAAAAAATTAAATGCACCTGCGCATTTAATTGAGGTGACATAAACGTACCTAGTGCCTTTTTAGTAATGGTCCATGGATGTGTTTTCTGGGAATTGTTTTCAGTGCCTCCTTATACTGTATAGAGATAATCTGCGATTATGATTGGCGCTATACAAATAAAGATTGATTGATTGATTGATTGATTGATAGTGATGAGATATGTAGATGCCGCTTGTGCTGCTTCAGCCCATACTGTCATATAATAAGAGAAAGTGAGACATGCATAAAAAAACATGGCTGTCTGAGCAGGTCATTTCTAATTCATTTGAAACATGTAAGATTCGTTGTTACTGTTTTGAAATGTTTTGTGTGTTTTTGTGTGTTATGTATCTCCTCCACCCTAGAAACTTAAATTCACTGACCATGTGTATCTCTTTTCAGTGCAGAACAGAATTCCTCCGGGTGTACAGAATATAGAATTACTGAGTCTGCTCTAAATAAATGTTGCAGTCAAATCTTTAGCAGTCACCAGTGGTGATAGAGCACATGGAAATGGCAGTTAAGTAAAAGCATTGTTACTTTATAATTGTAATTTATTGTAGCCTCATATTCCCATTTTAAATGAGAAAGAAAAAAATGTGACATGCTCAAGATTGGCTTATTGTGAGATTTGTTGTGTATTTTTTCAAATGTTTTTTATTTAAATGATTATGTTGACCTTTTTTGCTATTATTTTTAGCTTATTTTATTAATTTTTGTAAATGACTTGTTTATTTTGTTCATTCTGCGCAGTTTATCACTCATAGTCTAGATTTTTTTTTTTTTTTTACAGTTTTGCTGGTTTTATTGGTAATTTTTTGTTAATTTACTTGGTCATTCTTGTTGCATACTTTTTTCATTTGTGCATATTGTGTTAATTATGTTTTTCATTTTTGCTCATTTTATTCATTTTTTATTAGTAAATGTACTGGAGTACTACTCTCCTCTGTATGTACTGTACATTTTCCCCTTAAGCCCCTGTCGCACTGCGCCGTCTGACTCCGTCTGAAAAATGAAGGCATACGTTCATTGCACGTTTTAATTCGCTAGTCAGCTGGTTCACAGACGAATCTAGACGTTGACAGACGGCGCAAGCTGTTCCAAACTTTGGACATGTTCAAAATCTCCGACGGCCAGCTATGGAGATCCATCGGTGGCTCTCATATGTTTCTCCAGCGTTCGATGTTCTGTGAGCTGAGTGCAGTGGCAACGTTACTTATTCTTTCAGCTGACGTTTCTCAGACATACAGTGTTTAGATGTTGCTCATGCTGTCTGTCTACCGTCAATAGCCACAGTTGCCACCATCTGACGCTGTCTGCCTTGAATATTTAGACGGAGGCAGACAGAGTCTGGCTTTGTTTTTAGGGCAAGTTTTCTTTTCATTCATCAAGATTTTTTGCTGTTGTGTATTTTTTGGTGTGTGGATTTTGTCATTTTCATTTCAGAAGCCTGCCCGGCATCAGATGTTAGAAACAGTTGATTTGTTTTGTCCGTTTTTATGTCTTTTTTGTAACACAAAGAAAACAAAGAAGACGAATACAATATATTTCGACTTATTGGGGAATAGTTCTTCAGAGCTAGTCAGTGTGTGCTCTGAATGACTTAATAAGTACACCTGACACCTACGTGTAAGAAGAATTGTGTTGACTTTAAAAGCAGTGCAGCTTAAGAGCTTTGCAACTAATGAGAAAATCAGTAAGGTCAGACTAATGGTCATTTGGAGCATTTAAAAGTGAATTAGAAGCTTTCATTCGTGTTTCCTGGGTTTGAAATCCACATTATAAGCAGCCTTTTCAGATAAAAATCAGCACAGTGGTTTGTGTGAGGAGTGTTTTATAGTCACTCTCGGCTTTGGGCTGTCATTGACGAGGCTGCTATGATCACTTGCAGTAGTTTTTTTGTGGTCTGAGGGATTTCACTTTTCAGGCAACTTTATTGCTCTCAAGAGGATAACTTGTAAAAAAATCCATCATTGGCCAATAAACTCTGCTTTGTCTATGACACTGCCGGATAAACACTTGTCCCCACGGATAAATCAAAGTGTCATGAATGTGGAAATCAGGGCACTTCAGTTGTGTTAATGTAAACCGGCGCCTTTGTGTTCACCCATGCTGACTAAAGTACACTCTAATTCCAAATATGGAGCATATATTATCTTTAGCGCTGATCACATGTTTGCAGATATCTATAATGCATGTTTGAGCTGCTGGTCTGTGTTTGTCACCACCTATACATTCTCAGCTGCTCATGTTACATCTGGCTCACAGTCACATCATGTTTTCCAGAAGTCTCCGTCTCTGCAGCTTTGTCAAAAAGTACAAATTTCATTATGTCTGGGCTGCGAGAAATCCCTCAGTGACAATGTCAATGTATTCTGTTTTCTCATGATGTTTGTTTTATGCTAATAACGTCTCACATATCTACTTGAGTTGAAGTTGTTTTGTTAACACGGCTCATATTTCAGAGATTGTTTCTGTTTAGGGCAATGAGACAGTCTGCGTGGTTTTTTCGCCCTGGTGTGATTCATGATTTATTTGAGTAATGTAATTAATAGAGTTGATGGGAGGAAATGAGGTGTGGCATAATGAGAGCAGACGCTACCGTATGGTTGAAACTCTAAATCCTTCTGAAGTTTCTCTTATTCTTTATATACCTGAGGAATCATCATGTCCTCAGACAAGTTCAAATTTACCACAAGATAAAAATACAGAAATACAAACCCAAATCCAATGAAGATGGCACGTTGTGTAAAATGTAAATAAAAAGAGAATATTTACAAATCCTTTCAACCTGCATTCAATTGAAAACGGTGAGAAGTTATTTAATGTTCAAACTGATAAACACTTTTTTTTGCAAATTTTCCCTCATTTTGAATGTAATGCCTGCAACACGTTCCAGAAGAGCTGGGACAGGTGAGTGTCATGATTGGCTATAAAAGGAGCATCTCCAAAAAGCTCAGTCGTTCACAAGGAAGGATGGGGCGAGGTTCGCCACAGCGAGAGCAAATAGTCCAACAGTTTAAGCAAAGTGTTTCTCAATGTACAATTGCAGGTATTTGCCTCTGCCAAGGCGAGGCAGGGGTTATGTTTTTGCTGACATTTGTCTATGTTAGTTACTGTAGTTATTTAGCAAGATTACTCAAAATATAATGAATGGATTTGGATTAATTTTTTATCTCAGCGCACAGTGTTTTTTTGTGCTGACCAATCAAAATCTAGAAGGGAACATAGGAAAAAAACACTAAACTTCTCTGTATCATGATGGAGGGGAAACTGACTGACAACTCAGTTTATGATCTAACACTGAAGTATTTCCATGATTTTATAATGGAAGCGAACATCCAGAACATCCATTAATTGAAATGTTACTGTGTGAAAAAGACATTACCGTACTATGTGTCAGCATGATGCACCTCCGACATGTGATTACTCCATGACTATGTAAGTATCAGTGTAAACAGTGAACTTAGAAGTGCATCATGTGTCTGTACTGTACCCCAAATCCCGCGCACTCACTTCACGTACGCAGACACTGACTCAGTGCGTGTCCTAGATCATCACATCATATCTCTAAATAGGCTTCATCTTGATAAACTGGACGCAGATTTTAATTTTAACCCACCATATTCTCACTTGAAAAATATCTTGAACCACTATTTTTTTAACTGAAGTATTTCAACATGTGGACCTTTATGGATGCTGAAAATGCTCCATGTGGACACAGGCTCTAGATATGGGGAAATGAGCTGCCTCGGCACAGGTCTGTGCTCTCCGAGTGTTTTCTAGCATAGGGATTTCATCATCTACAGTCAATTATATCATTTTCAGCAATAACTTACTAAACTAGAATGGCACTCAATGAACTTTTCTTACCAAAATCATACTTGGTAAGTCATATTTGTATGGATATATTTCTGAAACTATGAGAGGTAGAGTATGTCCAAACTGTTGATACACAGCTGAGTCTCAGCTACATGTTGGTGGTTGTTGCAGGTGTCTAGGCTGTTCCCTTCAGGGGTCGCCACAGCGAATCATCTGCCTCCATCTCACCCTATCCTCTACATCTTCTTCTCTCAC
>JAQQAE010008350.1:0-15278 GCA_029823295.1 Pseudamia nigra | reverse complement strand
TTTAATTTTCAAGCCCCCCCCCCTATTCATTCTATAGCTTCAGCTTTGGAAACAACACCTTTTTGATTAAACCAGAAGGCAAGAGGAACTGAGTCTGATTTTGGCTGTGTGTTTTTTTCGCCTGCAGCCGATGCTGTGCCCTCTACCACAAACAGCGCTGACCAGTCTCAGCATCAGTCCCAGCAGTGCTCTGCCTGGAGATACGCTCAACTCGGTGGTGGACACAAACTTCACTGACAACACCATTGCTCTCAGCACTAAGAAGCCAAGCTCCACCTCAGTAAGTTACTATCAGATATCATTTAATAGGACTACTAGTAATAGTATTATGCATGCTGTTATTACCAGTATTATGTGTGTGTTACTGTGTCCATTTTGAATTGGATTATGTATGAAATAATGAACATTTTATGTATCCTTTAAGTTTATTTCATTTTCATGTTCATTTTGTTTTATATACATATAACACCGTTTGTTAGTGTTTTCCTTGTGTAAAGACTAGTTTTTCTTTTTATTTCAGTTTAAAAAAAAATCATTTATCACACACACAATATTTATAATTTTGCTACTTTTTGTTTCTTATACAATGTGGATGCAGCACATTAATATATTTTTAAATGTTCAAGATTCAAGAAACAGATCAATATTTTACAAACTAATGTTAAAAATGGAATGTTATGGTACACTAGTACTAGTGTCAAAAGTCTGGACACACCTACTTTTTAAGTGTTTTTTTCTTTATTTTTTATTATTTTCAACATTGTAGAATAGCTGGTCCGATGGTGGTGCAGTTTCAATTGATTGCTACAGTGAGTTACAGAATAGAATAAATAGAATAGGCACTTTATTGTCATTCAGAACATATACCAGTTAGTGCACATTTGGAACAAAACTTTGGTGCATTTACTTGCCAATGGATAGGTAAAAGAAAAAAAAGGGGGTATTGTACATTTAACACTGAAGACATCCAAACAGTAAAAAAAACACTTATGAAATTATGTAGTAAATAAAAAAGTGCTAAACAACCCAGAACATGTTTTATATTTTAGATTGCCCAAAGTATTCAGGTTTGACAACCGCTTTGAATTTTCTCAACAGATTCACTTACAGTAGTTTAAGAAAGGATCTGTCCCCGAGTGCAGTCACTAAACCCATTAAACTCTCTCTGAGGTGCTGTAAATTGGGAGTTTCTGTGGCTGGTAATTCTAATTAACGTATCCTCTGCAGCACAGCTAGCTCTTGGTTTTGTTTTCTGACATGGTCCCCATTGGAGCCAGCTTCATCATAGCATTTTATAGCTTTGGTGACTACACTTAGAGATACATTCAAAGTTCTTGAGATTTTGCAGATTGAGTGACCTTTATTTCCTAAGGTGATTGTTTTTCTTGCCATAATATGGATGTGTACAGTAGTTGTAGTAGCACTGATAGGGCTAATAACTCTACCCCCCTCAATCTGCACAAGACAACTGATAGTCTGAAGCACATGAGGAAGTAAGAAATGCACCAAATACACTCACCTGTGATTTAAAAACCCAGGTGAATACTTTCTAAATCAGATGAGAGAATGTTTTGAGTGTGTAAAGCTAAATGTGCATATTACTTTAGGCAATATGAAATATAAAACATGTTCTGGGTATTTAACAGTTTTTGTTTAATACATTATTCCGAACATTTTTTTTCACCATTTGGATGTCTTCTGTAATAATGTACAATGTTGAAAATAATAAAAAATAAAGAATAAACACTGACCTTTGACTGGTATGGTAAAGATAGCATATGCATTTTACAATGTGATTTTCATTTTTGTCTTTGAAGTCATTTTTTCCAGTACAGTGGACAATTTTCCTTACAGTCAGTTGACCAGTGATTTATCCATACGGACATTAGAGGGTCATAAAGCCTGAGGGAGGAACACCAAGAGTGATGGTTAAACAAGGACGTCCTGTGTGGCACATTATTGTCACTAGGGATTATACACAGACCACTAGTCTTGGTAGGTTTTCCTCCTGACCACATTTCCCTCTGATCAGATTGAGATGATGGGAGTGGGGCCCCGGGGCAGAGGCAGCAGCATCAGCGTTGGAGAAGGGGCTGCAGCATGGACTGGTGCTCCTCCTCCTGGCAGCGGTGCAGGAAGCCAGGGCCCGGTGCTGCAGTTCTTCACTAAACTGCGCCGCCACGCTAGTCTGGAGGGAGCTAGTCCTTACTTCAAGATCAAAAAATGGAAGTTGGACAGCAGCCAGAGAGCCTCGAGTCTGGACACCAGAGGTAAAGATCACTGAAGGTGTTTTTAGTGCTGTTATATTTAGACTCTGAGGAAAAAAGTAAGCAAACACAAAACGTTACAAAGTGCTTCACAAGACACAAGAAAACCACATCAATTTAAATCAGAAGCATTACAAATACACAGGTTACACAGCTGGAATCTAAAAAACATGTGTGCGCAGAAATGGGAGAAGTAAATGTACCCATTTGTAACAAGTTAATTTAATTCATGTCCTCTATTTAAAACTCTAGCCCAGATTACCACAAGTACCCAACACCATGTCTGTGTACTCAAAACATGCTCATGTTGACCACACCCTCGTCCTGTCTGTACCATGGATTCCAACATTTAGATGCCGCAGCATACTGTACGTATTGTTCCAGTATGTTGTCCTCGAAGGCTGACAGAGGCTAATGATTGTGTATTTGTCACAAATATCAAGGAATCCAAATTCACTTGTTTCAAGGCCAGTTACCTGAGAAAAGGCTGTGTGCTTTTCAAGTGAAAAATTTGATATATTCATTAACATTACAAATATTTTTAGAGCCCCATGTTCTGTTACTTGTAATGATGGCTTCCCCTGGGCTTGATTGATACTCATTATTAAATGTCCAGTGATGATACTGGCAAACTAGCTAGTTGCTGACTGTTCATGGCGGACCGTAATAAATGATTAAACTTGCGACCTGCTGGTTATCACGACTTATAACCTCACAGCTGTCAAACTAGTACGGTATGTCTGTCTTTTCTTAGCTATGCCAGATGTTGAAGGAATCTGAAATTCACACTGTCTGTCCTCCGTCATCCTGTTAATAGACCAGCTACACATGCTAGCTCCGTACTATCTGCCGTTACGAATGTTTTCGCTCTGCAACTGAGCGCATGAGCTCATGTGGCCGTGAGGATGTAAACCATGCTGACTGGCATGCCGCGGGTCCAACGATGTCCATGGACTGTGACAAACCATGGGCTACTATCAAGCTGGCCAACATCATCACCTGGACCCTTAAGTTACACAATTTGAAATATACACAACCCCGAAATATTTAATGTTTCTATTGCGTGGAAGCGAAACTAAGATTGAACCAAATAAATGCACCTTCTATTATGAGCAAAAAGAGGCACATTTCAGCAAACTGTAAAAACAACTGCGGTTGCTTTTTTTTGCTCATGTGTACTTCAGGCAGGTAATTAACACAGCAACAAAAGGTGTGACTCTGTGGGACATCATTCTAATCCTAAAGGGAAAATATAACCAGCTCTTTCCAATGCGTATCTTTTCTATTTGTTTTTATGTTCAGTATTTTTAGACAGTAAACAGACATTGGTTAAACAGGAGGCTGCAGTAATCAACTGTGATGCGTCTCTTGGCTGCTAAGCATTGGATTTACTGTATGCACACAAACACACACATGACAGATGGCTTCATGACGTAAATTTTGTCATTCCAAGTGAAGTGAATCCTTCCTGCTGACTCCCTTGATCATATATACAAACATTATTTCCTGCTCTCCACCGAGTCTTGTTTGCTTACCAGAAAACACAAAATCCCACTCACAGCCCTCATCAAGTGATAGATTTAAAGTTGCCCCACTCCTGCCTGCTGTTATCCAATGATCTGTAGCTTTCCTGTTTCCCCATGTCTGCTGTGAGCCAGGCTCCCCAAAAAGGAGACAATTCCAGCGCCAACGAGCTGCCAGCGAGAGCATGGACCAGGATGACAACGACGCCCACCACATAGACCTCATCCAGTACATCGCCCGCACACAGGACGTCACCTACTGCCCCAGTCGGACCAAAACACGCCTCCTCTCACCTCCTTCCACACCACCCCCCTCCCTCGGCAGGTATCTTTAATTCCCTTGCCATTCATCCTGTCCACTGCTTTGCTGCCTTGCACTCATTCCTTGACTGTAGCTAGAAATGATGATGGTGATAACATAGAGTAAGCTGCAGCTCTAAAACCCAATTCTCCACCTCTGTCATAAAAGTGTATTCCGTATAGTAATCATTTGCAACTCATCATTTTTGTTAAATGAGTAGAGTCGAAAAAATATACAAAAATTGGAAACTGTCAGTTGCTACTGAAAAATGACTTTCAATCAAGCTAAATCTGATTTTGTGGCTTTTGAAAAGTATAAGAAGCATCATGTTGGATGATTTAAAGTAACTGTTTATCCCTGTAAACAAGAGCTCTTTGTCATGACCTCAGCCAGATGTTGGGGATTCCCAGAGTGCACTTTTTGAAGAGTGGAGTGGAGACTTGGGATGTGGGGGTTTTATGTCTGGCATAGGAAATCATTCCATTGCTGACATGGTCTGAGAATGTCATGATGTCCACCAAAGTGGAAGCAGGCCAAGAGTGACTTCAAGTTATTTTAGGTCCGCAGTTAGTCGCAATAAGCACAAAAAGTCCCTAAATAATTTCTTATATAACCATTTAATTTTCCTTCACTAAATATTATACTAAGTAAAGCCAGTATTTCCTGTGTATGCTTGCACATGTTTGTTTGTGAAAATTAAAGTGATTTCCTGCTAGATGTGAGCTAAGTTAACAGCACGGTTTACTAACACAGATAATATTTAAGTTAGATTCCATTAAAGAGCTGTTTATTCTATTCCGTGGTCCGCATTCATTTCTGAGAACACATGGCATCGCTATTCAGCAGTGTTCAGTGAAAGACATGCAACAGCAGCCATTGCAAGTCATTAAATCATTCTGTGCACTGTGAACACTGCCACAGAGCTGGGCGATACAGTCAAAAATGTCACTATGAAAATATGCCACATGAATCAATATCATTAATTATCATACTAAATGTCAACTTACTGTTTTGAGTTTAAAGACTGAGTTTTGGTCTTGAGGGAAAGTTTTAAATAGCTTAGGAAAATGCAAAACAAGAAGAAAACTAGAGGGCACTTAGAGAGCGCATACCTCCACCAAGGCTGTCGTTCAACCAAACTGTTATTTTTTTGACCAGCCAAGGGGGTTATGTATTCATGTCGGTTTGCCTGTCTGTTTGCAGGATTACGAAAAAACTACCGGATTTTGATGAATGTCCCCATCTCGCAATGTTAAAGAAAGGGAAAAATTGTTCCATAATCCACACCCTGATGCGAATCACCTCCAGTATCTAATGGGTCCTCTGGTGAAAACTTCATCAAAATCTGTCCAGTAGTTTTTGCGTAATCCTGCTAACTAACATGCAAATAAACAAACAGAATACATAACTTCCTTGGCAGAGGTAACAATGTTAAAAGATGAAAAAGTCACAAAAAGGCTCACGATTATGAAAAAATGTAAAATGATGTAAATGACATGCAAGAAAGATGTAAACATGTAGAAGACAAAAAAGATAAAGTTTTAGATGACACAAAACAAAAAAAAAAACCCAAAGACTTGACACCGAAGATACAAAATGACAAAACAGCATGCAACAAGAGGAAAATTTTGAAATTTAGAATTATTTTGAATATTGAATTAATTGATTGATTTTGGCTTGTTGTGAAAGCTAGCATCAAATCAAATGAGAACATTGTAATGATATAGTTTTAAAATCATTTTATCATTATTATTCAGTTTTAATGGTAAAATGTGTACCGTATTTAATCGTCACATTGAAATATTATATTAAATATATATCACAATAATAATTCCTGATTTATCGCCCAGCCCTCCACTACCATGACGTATTCAAAAGAGATAATACAATACATGCCCTGACACTGACACTTGTTTTGCATGTCGTTTCTCTCACTCCCTCCTTTCTCCTTTCTTTCATTTTATCTTGTCTCTCCATCCCTGTGTGCACACTACAGGGTAGAGGTAGAGGTAATGGTGGAACCCAGCTGCAGCCATGGTGGACCAGGGGTGATTGGCCTATCCCCTGATCCCCAAGATGAAGCGCTATCCCTCGCAAGAAGGGAATGTGCTGACCCTTTGGACACCCTAGATTCCCAGGACCCCCAGTCACTTTACAGAGACATCTGGACCCTACGCGCAACACTGGAACAGTACGCTGCCTCTGACCAAAGCAGCAACAATGACAGGAACTCTGTCTGCAGTGATGCTGACAGTGTGTGTTCGCTGGGCGGACGCACAGAGGCAGAAAGAGGAGGGCTACCGAGCTACCCATCCCAAGATTTAGGGGACGAGGCAGAGGGTGGAGATGATGATAAGGACTTTTTGATGTACACTGAGGAGAGGTCAGGGATGAGGGAGTTAAGAAAGAGAAAACAGGAAAGCACAGAATCTGAGCGAGGGGCTAGTGATGGAGAAACAGGGACACGTAAATTGCTGCAGATGGACAGTGGCTATGCATCAATAGAGGTTCCGTCTCGAGGTCCAGAAGACCTACGACTGTTTGGGAGCACCGGCAGCAGCAGCAGCAGCCCAAAGGACAGAACCGCCCACGAAAAGAGGCACCACTTTACCAGTGCAGGGCGGACAGGCACAATTGGTGAGAGCTTTGAGTCTCATCTTTTTGATGAGGAGCCTGAAGATGAGCTTTTGCTGGGCGCCAGCGGAGGAGTTTCCATAGAAACGGGCTCTGGGTCACTGAGCTGGTTCCCTTACGGTCAGATGTTCACACCTCGAGAAGCCGCACAGCCTTCATCTCAACCGCCAACACTACATCGGCGAGACTACAGCATAGATGAGAAAACAGATGCACTCTTCCATGAGTTTCTCCGGCATGATCCTCAGTTTGACCTACAGGAGTCACCGCTAAGAAAGCACCGGTCCAGGATCCACCTTCGCAAGCAGTGGCAGCGACACAAGCAGTGGAGTGACCCTGGTGTCAGACACTTCCAGTCCTCTTTCGAGAGACAACGAACTCCACTAAGGAGGGGTGAGAGTGTAAATTACCCGCTAGACACCAGCTACCATAGCACACTCCCCCGCATCGTCAGTGCACCAGATGAGGAGACCAGCGACGGGACCAGCAGCACACCTGACACTCCAAAGATCGACACCACATCTACTGATCAAGGGGGCACTGTGAGAAACCAGGAGGATCGCACTTCCATTTCTCCCCCACCTCTTCATCCCTCCATCTTAGAGAAAGACGGGGGTGTGGTTGAGCACCCTGACCCTCTAGAGGAAAGCAAACAGTCGGGGCTCCCTCCTGAGCCTCAGGAGGAGCGCTCACCCCCTCAGCTGCCTGACTCCACGGGCTACGGCCCTCAGACCATCACAGCAGAGCTCACTGACAAACTGACTGCAAACCTGGATGAAAGGCTGTACATGGGCCTTCGCCGGACCAAGGACACTACCGCTGAGTGTGTGACGGTGACAGCCACACACGCTTCTCCAGACCACAGCCCAGTGTAGCAGGGCTCCAGCCGTCCTCCTCTTCAACGTCACTACTGCTGACACACACGTTTCTTACAGTTTAGATGTCTCTGTATACAGTTCGAACTCAAAACACCACTCCAATTAGACCCTGAGAAAAATGAGTATTTTTAGATGAACACAATCTCACTAAGCATTTGTGATTGACAGTTAACTCACTAGCAATGCAGCCTGTCTCGTCTTACCCTAGCATTAAATAAATTTCAGTCTCATAATCATATACTTTGGAGAGGAAATATCAGGCATAAGGTTGTGGTCATGTTTAGTTTCTCTGTATCGCTTGTTTCTGAGTGTGGTGGCTTTACTGTTTATCCATCTAGTTTCTGCTCTCCAGTTAGAATATGTGAAGCTGAGGACCAGTGTGGCCTCTGCACCCATAGATCCACTGTGAAACCAGGTGCTATCAGACAAACAGAAAGTGTTAAATCCATACACAACGTCACACATTACTGGAAAATGTCATTTTATCACAATCAATACAAGTTTAGAGTACTACCATTATCATCTGACAAAGTAGTCCTTTTTTCTTTGTCACTGAATGTATGACTGCCCATGATGTTTGTTACTTTGGAAGAAAATGCATTTTTGCTATGTAAAAAATGTCTAAGGTTGTTTATTTTTTGTTTAAAGAGTGTGTAATATATTTTTTGTACGTCTGCATTGCTTAAACGACAATGAAAACTAACCGTATTTAAGGTTTGAAACAGCTTACAGGACGACAGCCTGAACAAGCCAGACAGACACTAGATTATTCTTGTAAAATGTCGAGTATGACAGTCATTCCTGGCTCCATATGCGATGACTCGTAGTATTCTGGGCAGTCACATTAAAGCTATTAGATAAGATGGCTGCCTGCACAGACATTTGGTGTTTGTTGAATTTATAGGAAAGGCATGCTTTTTTGTGCATGGGGCTCAGAGGACAGACTTTGTTTGTCTGTATCTGCCATTCTTGTTTTCTCTCCTCTTCCTCTTCTCCAGTGCACTCAATGCCTTCCTCAGAGGCCAAGAACTTCCTGCCAGCTTATAAAACTCAACACTGCAAATTTATTTATCGTTATATATTTTTCTCTTATATAACTTCCTCTGTGCAACGAAAACAACCAGGGCTGCCATTCAAATGAGCAGATCGTACAGTACCAGTAATGACCAGTGTGATGCAAGCTGAATTTGCTCTTATAGCTCCGGAGTTACATGCAAGTTGATTGTAACCCATATTACTTTAAAACTGCAATTTCAAAGGGGCTGTTTGTAAGGAAAGCCACTGCAGGACATGGCATTGAATATTAAGCGTAAATTTAGAAGGGAAGGCCTTCCTGTCTCTTTCCGCTCAGTCTTCGAGGGGGCTACATTGCCCTGGTTTGAACTGAATAGAATAGACCATTCTCTCTATTTATTTATTTATTCATTCTCTTTTACTTGTGATGATGTCTTTTGCAGTCTGCCTAGATTAGATCTATCTCTGCTGAGTGACAAAGGTCTCCTCTTGTGGCTGAGTGGAATCTCAGACAGACCCTCATTAGGGGAACAATAAGTACAAATGAAAGGAGGTGAGTACAGATTTGTCAGTGGAATAGAAAGGACAATGAATTCCCCCTGTATTTTCAAGCAGCAGGCACATCCAAAGCTTGATCCATTATCTCACCATGAAATAACACAATGCGCTCTCCTTCAACTTGCACAATTAGCTGTCGGATGACCCCTCTTTTTAAGCCAATCAGCTGAATGAAATAAAATATCAGTATCCCTCATTAGTTAGGTTGAAACTAATGCATCCAACCGGATAGTTACTCGGCAAACTCTAACAGCTCTGATAAAAGGAAAAGACACATGTTTCCCACAAATCAGTCAAAACAAAATGTCTCAGAACTGATTCTGAATGGGCAAATTAAAAATTAGTACATATGGTGTACAAAGCTAAAGCATTTCTGTGTAGGACAGTCGGGAGCTAGATCAATGAATCAATGTCCTCTATTAGGATTAGACAGATACTGTATAACTGGGGACACTGGGGTAATCAGTGTTTGTATACTAACCAGTAGCCTGTCCAGTGCATTGATGCCTAGCTGTGTGTAGGTCTGCATGAGAGTAAACATTTAGTACCAATCTTTATGTTTTTTCCAACTTATACTCCAAAATGGTCATGTCCATAGTTAATGCTCATTTGTTTAAGGCCGAAGCCAAAACATTGGTATGACAAGAGATTTTGTATTTTATGGAATTCACTTTTAAGAGTGCTAGGATGCTGTAAATGATGAGATTTTGTGAGGTTTATCTCTTTGGAAGTAGAAGTATTTCTGTATTCCTTGCTTGTTACTAACCTGCTTCTTTTCTCAAAGATAAAAATGATGAGCTTTCTAAACAACTTTGCTTTTGTTGACCCAAATCTAATGAGCCTTGAGGGACCAAATCATTAAAAAAGTGTTACTTTAGGATTGTTTTCAAATCTGTGAATAAATGAATGAAGCAAAACTGATTTTGTCTTGCCTTATTTCAAGAGTATGGTTGTAAATCAAGGCGTGGGAATGGATCACAGATCTCATTTCATCTTTCTCTTTTGCTTAAGCTCATATTGATTTCTGGCCTCTCCTGATAACCTCCTCCAAATTAATCTACAAAAGTAAATTCATAAATGTCTGCCTTCCACTTCAGCATCATAATATAGACACCTGCTAATGCAAAATACACACTTAATCCTCCAAGATGTTTTCTTATTTGTCATTCTGAAATTTAAATTTGCATACATAATCCTAAACCTAATACAGAGAAAGAGAGTGAGAGCTGTGAACACAACTGCCCTGATTCAGGTCAAGTATAGAGGCACGCATCACCACTCTGACACTTGGCATACACAGGGTGTCTAATCCCACGGCCACCTCCTGGCCCCCAACCAGGCTGGTGCCAGACCCATGGACCACCCTTCCATGTATCCTTATAGGTCCACTTACCATGTTGCCTGGGGTCACACCACCAGCTTCGGTCAGTGCACCGGATCCAGAAGAGATAAGATGTGGCACATAGAATCCAGAAATACCACTGAAGCTCCCAGATCAGGGGTGCTCACACTTTTTCAGCATGTGAGCTACTTATAAAATGACCAAGTCAAAATGATCTACCTAGTACAAAGTGCAAAACACATATTTATTTAAAAATATATTGAGAATTCTTTATATGTACAATGTATGTTGATGTGCCTTGCATAACTGCATGAGCCAATATTCAAGGCATGTGGTTTTCCTTCTGTCGACTGGACTGGAAATTTGGTTTGAACACTGGCAGCCATACTGGACTCACACCGGTCCAACACGCCGGCCCCCTCTCTCCCGCTGGCAGGGAGGCCCGGGGAACGTTAGCGCCAACAGAGAGCGGACGGGGTTCCCGATAGAGCCGGTCGCTCCATCATCTATTGGGAACCCCCGCATTCCTGCGGCCGGGACAGTCTCATAGCGGGTCCACCCGCATTCCTTCCCCTAAGTTCAGGCGATGCGTTCTGGGACTCCCGGCATGAGGGGTGCCCCTTCCCGTTGGGCCAGCGAAAACCACACACCTTGGATACCATGACCTGGGAATGACTGAGAATCTTCACAGACATGAGCCAATATTGCACAACACAATTAACTATGTACATTTTTTGTCATTACTGCATTTACTCTGATGACTTTTTCTCACCTGGAACAATGCTTCGATGGCGGCTTCCACTTTTGAAGTATGTTGTGAGAACAATGACTGCTGTCTGGACAATTGGCATTTTAGTTCCTCCATCTTTCTCTTTCTCAGCTCGCTTTTCGGTGGGAAGTCAGTGTCATATTTTTTATGAACAGTCTGAAAATGCCACTCCTCATTTCCCTTTTCTGATATTGCGATGATAGATAGGCAGAAAAAAGTCCTCCTCCCATTCTGTAGGAAATTGATACGTTTTTGTCTTCTTACTTGGTCAAGCTCCCCCACTCATTTTTATACCATGTCTTAAGTTTAAAACAAAAAAACTTAGGGCTAAAAATTGGAGGTAAAAGCTATCTAACTTGTTAGATTTGCTGTACTTAATAGATTGTTTGTGCATGCGCAGTGACCTAAGTGTCAGAAAAAGTCACATGTCATCTGACTGGCTACCCTGTAAATCAATCAAGTGATGACATAGATGATAGGCTGACGTCTATTTTTTTTATGTCATGCATATGGGCAATTTTAAGTGACCAATCCATACTGGGAACCTAACCCATACTGGGCAGAAGTCGAAGTTGGACACGGGGCATACAATCTTCATATAGAAAGGCCACACCGGCTGGCACTGGAATCAAAACCAAGAGTTTCTTGCTGTGAGGTGCTGGTGCTAATCACTGCACCGTTGTGCCGCCTTGCCAAATTGCTATATAAGGAGGATAATGATAAATGCATTATTGGAAACTTCAAGACATCTTTTCAAGTTAAGAAAGTCACAGTCTCAGGATGCTTCAGTGGCTCACCTGTTAGCACACACTCTCACGGTTCAAGCCTTATCATAACAGCCCTGGTATGTCAGTCCTCACTCTCTTCCTGTCTCTCACCCCTGCAACTGTCAATAAGGCAAAGGCCAAAAAATAAGTTAACAAAAAAAAGTGGAGGTTTGTTGTAAAATAAGACTGTGAAAAGACATGACTATCAAGACCGTAAACAGGAAGTTGTCATAACTTTGTTTTTCCCAATGGGAGACCAGGGCTGTTCAGTGAGGCTGATGCAGAAGTAACGTAAAATTGTAATACTGCTGCTGGCCACTGGGGCACTGTTCAATGGGCTCCAAAAAGCCCTGACTCCCATAGAGTTACATTGAAATTCACTGTGAAAATACTAAGGGAATTCATTTTTGTCATGAGTCATCAGGGTTTCAAACATTTTACTTGGACCCTAGGGTACGAACATCAGGATAGTCGAGTAAAAAACACAGTTACCAGAAATAGGCTCCTAAAGGAGCATAATTATAGTTACATAGAAAAGAACCTCTGAGCACAATTACTAAACAAGTTGCAACACAACATTCATTAACAAAGCAAAGTTTCAGAGAGCCTTGGTCATGTAGTGAGTGTAATAATAACAGCATGGATGCATATGTGGTTTTTATCAGTCCTGATAAGGAAGTCAGAGCACCTCTCCCCCTGTATGTTCAAGCTGTAACAGTCTCATGGCAGTTGCCATGGCGACACATGTTCACAGGAGTTTGCTTTAACCTCAAAATCAGAGTGTGTAGTGTTAATCAGAGGGGGGTGGTAAAGCAGGGACTTCATTCTCTGGCCGTATCTCCCCATGAGGAATTTTGAAGCTGCAATGGCAAGCTAGGGCACCAAAAAGCCAAAACAAAGACAAGACAACCCTACTTTCAGAGGCATAAAGAAATTGAGACTCCTCATTACTCTAATTCTACATTTTTGTTTGCGGACCTCAAATTCTGTCCATAAAGAGCTCCCATCGATTCTGAGATGTTGACCACTCTTTGATTTAGCTCAGAAATTGTCCCCAGTTGTGCCAGAGCTTTTCCCAATGGCTCAATGTGTAGACAAAGTTTTGTGGGGCTCACGCATTGAAGAGCTTTGTCCATTTTCTTTATTGATCGATACACTAGGAAAACAGAAATCCTGTTATCACAGTTCCGAATAGATAAATATCCTCCACATCCTTGATCAAAAGCTGCGAAAGACACACGAGTCTCCCCTCACGTATCCAGCTGCCGCCCTAACCTGAGGATATTTGGGTTCCCCCGGACCCATTTTCGTGTTCAAAAACAGTGTGTCATTTGCATTTAAGGTCCAGCTGATCAATTCCATGACGCTTTGGGTTTTAGGCAGAGATGCTGACAGAGCTTGAAGCAAACACACAGACAGCACACAGCAAGCAAGGATCAGTGGGGTGAAAGTGTCCGCACTCTCTGAAAGCCAGAAGAGAAGCTATTCATAAGAGCATAGTTTTACCTGAGATATGCTTGACAGCAGGTAAATGCTTACGCTAACAACACTGCAATATGGTGGATTAGAAATGCCTGGTGAAGTTTTACCACATCAGTAAGCTAGCGGTTAGCAATAGCTTGCCCTTAAAATGTCCAACATGCTACACTTTGGTAGCTCCGCAGTGATTTGTCCAAATATGTTTACATCCTGTTTTTGGCTCCAAAATGTCATCCAGGAAGTGACAACCCAATTGGCCTCCAAACAAAGATGCAGAGATTATACACCTCAATATGACCAGACCAGCAGACGGGTTTCATTTGTAAGTGCAAGACCGGAGCGAGACCATGCAATATTTCATGAGGTGGTCCACTTATGCATCTCAGATATCCATCACTATCATCATCCATTGGCTGTAATATATTTTTTGTTTGCTTTTCCAAAGTTCGGCCATAAGCTGTCTATTCTCAGTGTAAAATTTGAAATTCAAAACACTGCAGGTTGCCCCAAGCACTCCCTTGAGCTGAAAAGAATGGCAAGAGGTGAGCACAGACTGATGTAGTCGGATACAAGCCAGACTCATCACGGCAGACATTACATGATATTTGTTTCAAGTTTGCATGAAACTAAGACACCAATCAAAACACTGTATTAAAGTCAAGGTGAAGTGAAGTGCAGTGCTGCTGAATGAGAAGACTGTGTGAAGGAAGGAAGTAGTCATAAACACAACGCCGACATACAAATGTCCAACCCAACAAAACAGCTGAAATTCACATTTTGTGTTAAGTATTTTGTTTATTTTTTTGTTTTTCTCCATTATTTTTGTTTTAATTTATTTTTGTTCTATTTCTTGACTTACTGTAGTTTCATAATGTCTTGATTTATTCAGTTTGGGGTACTGTATGTTGTTTGTTATTATGATCAGTTTTGTTCACTTTCTTAAATATTTTGCTAATTTTTTTCACGCTGGGAATTGTTTTGTTCATTTTTTTTGCTGTTCTTTTGGGTTATTTCTATACTTTTCATTATCCCCTGCCCAAACAACATTAGGAAAAAGATATACTGTAGTTGAAAGTCCCTGGACCAAACTTGCCACATGAGTATCCTGGATACGGGTAAGGGTTACTATGGCACCACTACCTAATTTGTATATAAATTAGGTAATTAATTATAGAATTAAATAAATCCTAGGACCAATACTACCATAGCTAGAGGCACCAAATTTTAATCTGTGATAGACTCCAGGACACCTCACTGATCAAATGACCTTGACTTAAAGATTGGTGGGGTCTGATATGATGACCAACATACATTTCTCACTATGTAGGTTGAAAATGTCATGCTGTGACCTTCAAGGAAAAAGGTCAAGGTCACAGATAATTTCAAAACTGGGTGGAGGATTTAATGTGAAACAGCTTCTTGTTAACTGTGTTACTAACTGTGTTCATCAGTGTTAATTTCATCGATTATTGTTCATTGTCTTGATTATTTTGCTCTTTCTATTGATTTTTTTTTCTTCATTGTTCTTCATTTCACTTTTTTGTCTATTTTTGTCATTTCTAACTTCATGACTTTTTTTTTCCTTTTTGTTCCATTTGGTTCATTTTGATGCTTAATAGCAAAAGTCCTTGAAAAAGTTGTCGCTAAGCAATTTAAACAACATTTACAGAGAAATAATCTGTTTGAAGAATTTCAGTCAGGATTTAGAGAACACCACAGCACCGAAACTGCACTGGTGAAAGTTAT
>JAQQAE010008349.1:0-15279 GCA_029823295.1 Pseudamia nigra | reverse complement strand
ACAGGGGTGTCCAATCATTGCCACAAAGGGCCGAGACACTGCACATTTTCTTTCCAACCACTCTCTTCAGCAGGTGATTTCACTGAATCCCTTCCCACTGATTGCAGTTCAGTGAAAACACCTGCTTTAGTTAGTGGCTGAAAAGAAAACCTGCAGTGTCTCTTTGTGGCAATGATTGGACACCCCTGCTCTATCATGATAAGTCAGCTGCAGAATTTAAAGCTCACACAAAATATTCTCACCTGATAAAGTCTTAAAACTATCTTTGGATTTTATTGCTTGGAGCTTTTAGTTCTTCCATTGCTCATTTGCAGCTGCAGTAATACCGCTATAGATTTATGCTGCGTTGCCAGCACAGACCAGCTGCATAAAAGACAGACAAAATATTTAACACCTGAATTTATGTAATTAAAAAAAAAATCATATACTTCTCTGGGTTGCTCAGCTATTAGTCCCTGCATTTACTTGTATTTATTCTTAATTCACATAGTCAAATGGAGTACCTCATGAGTCAAAGAACTGACAAGTGGACAAGGATGAGAGTATATGGAACCTGGATGTCTTATTTAATGATGAAAGAGACCGAATACCATCATGCTGGCGAGTATTAAAGGGGATGACACACAGAACTCAGATCAATTTATTGTATATTATGCAAAAAAAAAAAAACATTCCCACCAATAATTATGTAGATAAACTCTACCTCTTTAGATGATGTACCATGCGCATGGCGTGTTGTCACCCTGGAATTGAGTAAAAAAAAATCTAAAAAAATCCAAAATTTTCATAAGGAGCTAATAATTTTGACATCATCATTTACAGTCTTCTGCCATGTTCTGTATGGCAATGTGATGAGTCAAGCTTTGTTGCAGGCTCACCAACTGTGCCTTGTCCGTCTGCACAAATCAAGTCCTCTACTCACTAATGGTGTGTAGAAGCAAATTTATGAAACACCTATAAACTATGATGGAAGAGTTACTCTAACATGTGCAATTTTTAAAGGATCTGCATCAGTAAATAAAAAAGTTCCTCCCACTTTTGCATTATTATAGGTATGTGTCTCAGTGTTACTGTACAGTACCTTTCTGTATGGCATCTTGTAGAAGGTCATGTTTGGCTTGAAGTTTGGATGTCAGAGAACTGCTGGTGAGGAACTCCTTCACTTTCTAAACACATGCAACAACAAAAAAGAATGAATAAATAAGACAAAAACATCACTATTTACATCAGGGCCAATGGCAGAGAAGTCTTTGGACCCTTTACTGAGTTCAAAGTATTTAAACCATATTGTAAGAATGCTCTACTATAACACAGGGAGGGTTTGTAACATTGTAATCTGAAAAACACCCAAGACTGCACAACATTTGCTTCTTATGTAACAAACCCCTCAAGCCAGTGATTTGTTATGATTTTTTGCCAACTTACTGTAACATAGTAGGTCTCGGTCTCCTGCTGATTGGCTCGACGCTTGGCAAGGGTAAGCTTGGGGGCGGCACTTCCCCCAGGGGGCTCGTGTAATTGGCTGCTTGGCACATCAGGGGAGGGGTTGCAGTCACTGTCGCACATACTGTCCAACAAGGCCGTGAGTGTGGCTTTAAGCGTTTTACTGACCTAAGGATAGGACAAGAAATGTGGAACAATCTTCAGTTGAGGCACTGATTTAAAATAAACAGCAAACCACATGTGTGTGTAATATGATGAGGTTCATCAAAATGAAGCTTAAAGAAAGCTTAAAAGATAAGAATGACTCAACTGTGAATGAGTCATGGAAAGACAGGGACACAGACAGACAGAAGGACAGAAAAATTGATAAGATGATCAGGTTTATCTGACCTCCTCTGTTTCCAAGGTAACAGCAGCAAGTCGAGACTGAAGCTGCTGGAACCTGGTCTCCAGCTCGTACCTCACCTGGCTCTCTGCGCTCACTTCACACACCTGAAATAAATACAAATACATGTACATACACATATTCACATTAACATAGCTGCTCATCAGACTGGTATGAACAGCACTGCATAAAACTCCAAAAAAGCCTCAACAACTTATGAGAAAAATAAGAACAGGAGTCTGTGATTTGTCTTTTTTGTTTAAAAAAGCTCTTTAGAAAGAAAGAAAACATATGAATTATGTGTTAGATAAAGCACAACAACCACAGGCTGAAAATGAATCCAGAGCAAAAGTAACTATGTGCAATTCCATTGATAAACACAAACTGGCTAAAAAAGTACCGGTACCTATTTCTGTAGGAACATCAAACCAGAATTTTAACCATTACCTTCCATATATTTGGACGGTCTAATAAATGTACTTGTGTAAAAGTATTCTTCCCTTAGCCCATGTACCCTGTTAATAAAATAGTTATGTTGGTACTGTACCATTAAGGGACAAAAGTGTCCTCTTCAAAAAAGGATATTAAAAATGGTGTATGTTAATATTTTTTCTTTTTTTTTTATCTAAATCTTTTAATCAGCTTTAGTTCTGATCATAAATACCGCATAATGAATTAATTTATATGCCAGTGTTTTCTGATTTTTGTCTTAAACACAGGCAAAAATTGTGATATTTTCAATATTCTGAATTCCAAAATGGATTCTGAAATTACACGAGACACTAGAGGAAAACTAAAAATCCGTCAAACTCAGTGTTGCTTATCCTGACATATCCAAGACTGCAATAATCCTCCGAAGAAGACAATTTTGTGATGCCATCACAAAAACTGTCACATGAACGGTTAGAATTCTGAAATTAATTCAGTATTTGGTATTTATGATCAGAAATGAAGCTGATTAAATGATATATGTAAAAAAAAAGAAAAGATGAACACTATTTTTACAATGCTTTTGATGTGGCCACTTTTGTAACGTAACAATTTAGGACACAGTGTAGAAATAGTACAATATAGGATATGTGTTAGAAATATCAAAATTACTCAAAAAATACAAACCCTTGCCAAGTATCAAAGCAAAAAGCAAACTTGAAAAGGACACTTTTATCCCCAAAAGGGCATGAGGGTTGAAGGTTCAATATGAAAGCTTTTTATGTGCACATATACTGTACATTTTGTATTGGAATCCATGTTGTGCTATGAGCTAATTGTTGTTTTGATGTACTTTGTCTTGCGATGTACCACAAGGGTCTGTTCTTAGCCCTGTTTAGTTTCTTTGCATACGCTACTTCTTGGGCACTTAATTTGTCATTTTAACATGTCATTTTTATGTTGATGATGTGCGATTATATTTATCTGTAAAATGCAATAATTTGAAGAGAGCACATGGTCTCACAAAATGCCTTTCAGTAGTTAAATATGGAATAGCCAGATGTTACATAAGGAGGAAAGAGATATTCAATTTACATGTGCCTTTAGACATCACAATGTTTTAATGTGAACATTTTCAGTCACATTAAAACTCATTTTTTACATTTTGGCATTTTTATGAGCTCAAAAAAATGTGTCAGCCATCTGACACTACAACCAAACCTTGTCCCCTGCAAAATAAAACCCCCAGACATTTCACTGAATAAAAACATTATTGCTCAAAAATGATTTTGTTTTGTCAGCATCAATTTCCTCTCACAACGTAACTTACTGCAATATTGAATAGTTTGGTGAAATATTCATCTTTTTTTATTTGGACGAAGAGAATAGAGTGATAGAAGTAATGCATGTATTTTCAAATTCTGGAGTTTTCCCTTCAACTCCTTCAACTTTAATAAGTGTACTGAAGTGGGTAAACTCCCAGAATCCCCCATACAAAAGTACAATCCCGTTACCGCATCTCCCTCATGTGGGTGGTAGCTGAATTTGAATGGAAGGCAGAAGGCAGAGTCATGCTGCTGTAGCAAAGCATCCCTGTCTCCGCTCTGGTCCAGGGACGTCACAGCTGCCTCCATCTGCTTAAGCCCCGCCTCTTCAGTCTTCTGGATGCGCCACCTAGTCGCCAGGTAGCACTTCATCACCCGCTCCACAGACAGATGGAAACCAAGATCACCACACTGGTATTTAGAGGAAATGGAAAAATAGTAGAAAGAAGACTGAGATAAGAACAAGATCAAAAAAATTACAGTATTATGAATTGCTATATTGAAACTGAATCCGTATATAACACCATTTTATGCATTTTAATGTATTTTACTCAAATGTAAAATTGAAAAGAGTAAATAATACGTCTAAGACTGAACTCATTTTGCTAATTTTGATTTAATACTGGAAAAGACAGTAGGCTAACAAAGAAATTAATTTAAAAATGGCATAAATAATCAACAAAATGAGCAAAAATGAGCCAAGAATGAACAAAATGACAAAGAAAATGAAACAAACAATACAATCCATAAATGAAAAACACATGATGAAAATAATCCATAAAGAACAATAATGAGTAATGTGGTCAAGGAATTTTGCAAAAATGAAGATAATAATCAAAAATATAGACGAATTTAAACCTAAACAAAATGAACAAAACGAGCTGATTATCATTTTCTGTCCTTTTCCTGTTTTATACTGAATACAAGCAAACAGATCACTGGTGAGGATGGTTCCTCTATTAGCCATTTAAACCATTGTGTCAATTTGTGTGTATGTTTTCAGTCCAAAACTTTCAGTGTATGTAAACTTTTGATCGGGCTCACTTGAGTAGTCTCTGTTGTCATTATGATTTAGAAAGTTGATAATATGTTTAAAAATGTTTGATAATAAATGGCTGCATCCGACCACTAACCATGAGTGAAAGAGGTTTTCTATTATCATTCATGTTCTCTTAAAAATGACCACAGATTTTGCCAGGGGATGTAAACTTATGAGCACAACTGTACAGCTCTCATTCTCCACTCCCTCTTTCTTCTGAACCCCAGGACCATCTCCTAAGCCCCTCCTCCTCACTGGAGAGGAGTTACTGCCTCAACACCAAAGTCACATGAGAGAAGCAAACATGGCCCAGGACCTCCATGTTTGCTTCTCTCATGTGACCTTTATACATTACTCTACACCTCATTGCCTTCAATTTGTGAGCTTCTAACAATCAAAAATCAGGTCAAATACAAATAAAGATAATTACCTTCCAAGAAGAAATGTCACAAATTCAAAATCAATGTTGAAACCCTCTTGTAGCTCTCTGAAATTCAGGTCCGATGCTCAATTGTGTTTTATTTTTAGCACAATCAATTTCCTTTTTTGGAGGTTTGCTTTTCTATTTTCTGGCTAAGTCCTAGGTTTTCCACTAGTTGCCAGCTGCATCATTAATGTGGTCATTCAGAGTCAAAGCCACACAATGGCTCATGTATATCTAGTCAAACTGTGTGTTTCTTACGTCGATGAGAGTGCTGACATCCTGCAGGTAGTACTTGTTCATGGCTGCATTGGCTGCTGCCAGATTCAGCAGGTAGTCATTACGAGCCTTAGTGCACTTCAACTGTGTCTCCTGTACTCTGCCATGTCTCTGAAAAAACATACAAAACAAACATGAATGAGAAGATGACAGGTAGTTTAATTAAAGAGCAACTTGCAGGTTATGTTTTATGGATACATCCATTATGTGCAATATACACAGCAGATGTCAAAATTTCAGAAAAACAAACAAAGATGAGGAAAATAATGAAGAAAATTAACAAATATTAATAACAACATTTAAAAATGAAAACAATACCTACAAAATGAACAAGATGAAACTATTCAATTCATAAAATTAATGATATTTTCACAAAATGTACAAAAAGAACACTATAATAACCAAGATAAATAACTCAAGCATTAAAAATTAATGAAATAATGAACAAAAGCAAAACATGTACATAATATTCAAGAAAATGAACATAAAAAGAACATTCATCAAGAACAGTAGTAGAAAAATAAAGCTGGCAAAAATTTACAAAAAGAATAAATTAATACACCAAATGAACAGAAATGAACAAAATATTTTTTCAAAATGAAGAAAACAAAACATTAAATAAACAAATACATCCACAAAATGAAGTAGAAATTAATTAAACAAAAAAGAACAACAAACGATTCAATAAACTAATAAACACAAATACAGAGACAAATGAAAAATAATGTACAAAAATGAGTAAAGTAGAATAGAATAGAATAGAATTCCTTTGTTGTCATTATACACATGTACAACGACATTTAAGTGACTACTCTCTTGTGGTGCAAGTGAAAGATATTATAAAAAGATAAAAAGTGAGGTCAAAAGAGTTAAGAATGAATTAACTAAATGCTCAAAAATGTCACAAAATGAACAGCAAAATAATTATTAACAACAACGGAACACAGTAATAAACAAAAGATTCAAGGCAATGAACCACAGGGAACAGAAAAGGCCAAATTAAGGAACAGCAAACAACAAAATGATAACGCAAATGAGGAAAATTTGACAAAAAATAATCAAGAGCATGAACAAAATGCACAAATTAAATCAAGAAAATAAACCAAACCAGCCAAAAAAATGAACAAAAATGATTAAAAAAGAAGAAATAAGTTAATAATAAACAAATATGAATCAAAGTAGGAAAAGCGTCCAAAAGAAACAAAGAATGGAGACACATTCACAGGCACAGGAAGTGACTGTTTCTGAGAACCGCAGACTTCCTGCCGGCGCTGGCTCTGAGTGTTCACCTTCTCCATTAATCTCTCCATCTTCTTGACGGAGCTCCGCCTCTGGCCTCCTGATTGGCCAAGGCCGAGGTCAGCTGACTTGCCGGTGTGTCTCTCCTCCAACCGCTCAGCTTCCTTCAGCTTCCCCTCGGCGATCAGACAGTCCGTGTGGTACTGGTTGTACGTCTTCAGAGCCTGGGACAACACACCGCAGGGGTTTCAGCAAATCAATATACTTTTAAAAATTGTTTTAAAAATTCATTTTGGTTCATTTTTGTTCACTACTGTATGATTCTGTTCAATTCCTCAATTATTTTACTCACTTCTGGTCATTCTATTTAGAATTTTGTACATTTGATTGCCTTTTTTTTCATTTAATGGATTGTTTTCTATTTTGTTGATTATTTCATTCATTTTTTGCCATTTTTGTTCATTTTCTTGAACATTTTGTTCATTTAATGGATTGTTATTGTTTTTTGTATTTTGTGGCTCAATTTGTTCTGCATTTTCCTTATTTTTGTTCATTTTCTTGACTGTTTTGTTCATGTAGTCATGATTGTTTTTCATTTTGTTGCTCATTATGCCTTTAATACTTTATCCAATCAGTGCAATATTACACTGATTGGATAAACGGGGCGGTTGTGGCTCAATAGGTAGAGCAGGTTGTCCAGGAACCGAAGGGTTAGCGGTTCAATTCCTGGCTTCTCATGTCCACAGGCCAAAGTGTCCTTGAGCAAGACAATGAACCCCACATTGCTCCCAGTGAGTGTCACTGGTGTGTGAATGGAAAGCAGTGTAAAGCGCTTTGAGTGCCATAGTGTAGAAAGGCACTCTATAAGCACAATACTATTTTCTGTTCATTTTTTGAGTTGTTTTTATTTTCTTAAATGATCTGGCTCATTTTGTTGCTTATTTTGTTTATTTCTCTTTATTTTATTGTTTTATTGGTTCATTATCCTCCCTCCTGCAGTATATTCTGTTCATTTTCATGATCATTTGTTCATTTTTTTCATTTATTATTTCTAATTGTTCATTTAATTCAGGTTTAGTTCATTGTTCTTTTTAATTTTTTTATTTTCAGTGTTATTTGCTTTTTTTTGATTAGCTGGTTCATTTTTTGCTCATTTTGTTGCTTATACTGTTTATTGTCTTGCTTATTTTGTCCATTTTTGTTTCTTTTTGTGCAATTACTGGATTTTTTCAATTTCTCAGTTATTTCATTTAGTGTTAGTTCATCACAGTTTTTTGTGCTTTATTTTGTTCATTTTATTGATTATCAGGCTATTTTTTATAATTTCAATGATTATTTAGTTTCTTTTTGTTCATTTTCTTGCATGTATTCCCAATTTTGTGTTCATTCTATTGATTATTTTGTTTATTTTAGTCACCATTAATATCATTTTTTTCACATAGTGCAGTAAAGGCAACACAGTCCACATGAAGAACTCACCAGAACATGAAAAAAAAAAAAATCAAATCTTTGATGCTCAAAATTTCCAGGAGGAGCCAGAGACATCCGACTATGAATGCCCCCCAGTGTTCAAACATTCCACCCCCCCGACCAGCAGTGGGGGTTCATGTCAGACTCACAGTGGGACTGCACTGTTTGTATTAAACGCAGTTCAACAGTACAAACACTCACCGTCTGCAGCTCAGTGGTGACCTTCAGCAGCTCATCCTGCATCTGGATTCCAACTTCTTTGCTCTGTAACAACAAAACAAAATGCAAAGTACCTGTCAGCCAACAGTTCCCAAAGGCGGACGTTTACTCGTATTTGTCAGTTCTTATCTGTTAATTTTCTTCATTACTTGTTCATTTTTGTTCAGCTTGTTGCTGATTTTGTTGTTTTTTATTTTTGTGGATTAGTCTGGGGTTTGGACATTTTTAACCTCGTGGTACAATCTAAACAATCGTTAAAATAATGTCAAGCATGGTTAAACTATGTCTATCAGAGCAGGCAAGTTTAGGGAAATACAATCAGAATAATGCTCTAGTTACTATTCAATAATGTATATAAAAAATATGAATCAAACATGCAATCTGAAAGTTTTGTTTTTTTGTGTTTTTTGTTCATTGTTTAAAGCATCGTGCAGACTGTTTAGTTTATTTTTGTTCATTTTACTTCTTTTTGCATCTGTTTCATTTACTTGATAGTTTTGTTATCTTTTCTTCTGTTTTGTTCATTTCTTTGGACCTTCTTCTCATTTTGTTTATTCTTATTTTGTTCATTTTTATTCTGATTTTGTTCACTTTTATTGATTTTCTGTACGATTTTGTACCTCATTCTCATGTTGCTTTTTCCTGGTTATTTTGTTCACTTTAAGCCAAAATACTCAGTCTTATTGCATTTTGCTCTGATTTTGGCCTTAATTTTTTACTTACTATAAATCACCTTGTTCCTGTCTAGTGTAGTGAACACCATGTGTGAAAGGGTTAATTATGGCATTCATTTTTGGCCAATTTCTTTTCATAATTTATTTTATTGATTTTCAGTTGAGCTACAACTGTAAGCTTGCATGTAAATGTACTGACATGAGCCCCATGAATCCTGACATTGTCATCTTGGAATATGCCCATGTCATCAAAGATGACATGAGAAGCTCCTCCTTGCATCCAGTTAGGGTGAAAGAACTTGCTGGAGGTGAAACAGGTTCGTCACTCTGATAATTACCCAATGGAAGGGTCATGCCTATTTTTTTAACAGGAGGCCAGGTGGCGACTTTTGTTTGTATATTTGGAAAAAAGAAAAAATATTTCACATATACCCATTTTCAAGTGTGCTTTTTAAATATTTGCTCCATTTTGTGTCTGTGCCTTAATTGTTGTAATAGCACAATTACCAGGGCGCTGAACAGTGGTTTTCACAAAAGCTAAAATGTTTTTGCTCCACTTGGCATCAGGCCTAACAACACCTTTTACCTTGTATAAAATTACTGTAGTAGCTTAATTAAAATTCTGCTCACTCTTCAACTATGAGAAGGTACAGTCTGTGTCTGACAACCAGTAATTTGAGCATGTACTTTAACAAATGAAGACACTGCAGATATCTCAGTGCTACAAGACACAAAGAAGTTCTAAGGTTCAACTCATTAAAAAAAAAGCTGGAAGATGGTTGTTCACTGTTAATGATTCTGAAAATATTTCATTCATCATGTTAGTTGTCCAGACATGTTGTAGAATGCAACAGGTAAGGAGGAGGTGACAACCTGGATTTTTTCCCCCAGACCTTCATGGCTTCTATTATTCAATAGAACATAGGTTTAAGTGTTTACACTAAAAACACTGTAATATGACTTTGTTTGTCAATGCTTGGTGAAGTTTTACTGACTCAGTAAGCTAGCAGTTAGCATTAACTTCTTCATAAGACCCCAGAGAAACTATGTGATAGCTCTGCCATTCATCTAAATATGGTCACATCCTGTGTTTGACTTCAAAATGTCATCCAGGAAGTGACAACCCAATTGGCCTCAAAATGGCAGTTCAGAAACAATCTGTGATGTCATGGTCACTTTGTCCACTAATGTATACAGTCTATATGGTCACGAACCGAATTGGTTTAGAACAGCTCTTTTGCATTTCCACAGCTCCATGAAATACTATTTCTTCTGCAAGTACAATGAATGGCAGGTTTTGACAAAGATAGATGTTTTTTAGGTGTCATTTTCTTGTACAGGATAGTTTGTTCCCTCAATAAAACACTCTCCTTTAGATGACATGCAGCTTTTTTGTCTGTAAAAATCCTGCTTTTGTTCATTGTTGGTTCATTTATGTTGATTTTTTGCAGATTTTGTTCATTTTGATTTAATGCATATTTTATTCATTTTGATGTGCTGTTGTTCACAACATGAGCACTAAATCAGCTGCTTTACTCATTTAGGTTAATCTTGTTGCCTGTTTTGTTTTATTCACTTATTTAATTTCTTCATTTTCTTAATTATTTTGTTCATTTTGTTGCCTATTTTCTTCATTGTTGTTAATTTTTCTTAAATATTTGGTGCATTTTTACACATTACTATTTATTTTTATTTTTTTATTTTATTTTACTTTTTTTTTTATCTTTTTTTTCTGTTTCATCCAGTTTCTTGATTATTATTTTACAAATTTTCTTGACAACTTGTTAATTTTTCCCGAATGTACATTTGGTACATTTTCTTCATTAGTTTGTTTATTTTGTTCTCCTTCCTCATTACAGTATTTACTTCATTTTGTTAATTTTCTCAAGGATTCTGTTTCTTTAAAAAAAATTATTTTCTTAATTATTTTGTTCATTTTTCATTTTCTTTATTATTTTGTTAATTCATGTTGATTTTAAGCACTGAATTAGCACTAAACCAGCTGCTTTACTCATTTTAAGTTCCTTTTTTGCTTGTGTCATTTCATTCACTTGATTCATTTTTTAAATTTTCTTAATTATCTTGTTCTCAAATGTCTTGTTTTTTAATATTCTTGATTATTTTGTTCATTTTTACTCATCTAATTGATTATATTACCTCCCCAATGTTCAGACAAAATCTACACCATTGCAAGCAAGCCAAACGTATTCACAGCATGGCACTAACATTTAGAGACGTAGATGTGGATATCTAAGATAAAGCTAACAGAAATGACAGGACACTCATGTACTGTACAGGACATCTAGACTTTTCTGGTAAAAACGGGACTTGCTTGTTTACAAAGTGTTTTCAGTGTGATTGTTGTTGCATGTGTCACCCGTTTGTGCAGCCGGTGTGTGTCCTCGATGCTGTGCGCCAGCCGCTGTGTAAGTGTGTTGCAGCAGGTGTCACCCAGCGCTGCATGTTCACGGCTCTCCAGACGTGTCTGAGTCAGCAAAACAGACCAGACCTGACACACGGACTGACCCCACTGCTCCTTCCTGAAGACAAACAAGACACGACATGAAGAAGCAATTTGGAAACACCTGCTTGGGGGAGGGGGGGAGACATACTCCTTTAGACTGACAGTCAATGAAAGCTTTTGGGTGAAGATTTGTCTAATATTTTGCTATTCATGGATTCAAAGCTGATTTTTTAAAAAATCACAACACACCCTGCAATTTCTGTGAAAAAAGACAATAGCAAAACAACTTGGTAAGAATAAATTGTTGCCAATTTTTAGTCAGTCAAAACATGCTTTGCACCAGGCGACCAGTCCTGCATTGGGGGTTGAGGTCCCATTCCTCCTGGGGTGCCTGGCTGCGGCCTGTTCTGTGGACGAGGAAGCCTGTTGCTGACCTGTCTGCTGGGGGTGTCCCACAGATGCTCAGTGGGTTTTGGGTCTGGGGAGTATGACGGCTATGGCAAGACATTTACCCCGTGTATATGCAGACTTGTGGTTGTGATGCGTGCAGGGTGTGGTGAGCGTTGTCCTGCTGGAGGACTGTCATGTCGTGGTTCAACCCTTGAAAGTTGCAGCATTTTGGATTGAACAAGAATGTACAAAAATGAAAATGGTGACCTTTTTCATTGCTTTTGATAACGTTTGTAGCCACTCCCGAAAATCTGTACACACCCTGTGTATTGTTGGAATGGCATTTGGTCCACGTTTCGCAAAATGCAAACCCATATCAACGGCATAATGCACCAACTAAAACAAGCTTACTTCTTGGTCTTGTGGGTAAACCTCTCAGTGAGTTTGTCCAGGGCGCGAGCGTACTCTGCCTCGATATCTCCTCGACGCCGGAGGAACTCGGAGAGGTCTGAGAGTTGCTGCTGCTTTACCTCCACCTGGGAATCTAAAATCTTCATCTGGTCTGTCAGCTGGGCCCGCAGGTCTGACACAAACAAACAGACAGCAACAGATAGGAAGAGACACAGAGGGCCACGGTCACTCAAATGTAAGTATAGCTATAATGCAGAGCGCACACACTCACAGGCAGTGGAGAGATGTGACATTTATGTAGTGTAAAGCTGAGAGTTGTTAATGCCACCTACTCCACTGCATCCACAACTTTTTTTTCATGAGCCACTGTGTAAAATGTCAGTAAAAACATAATAGGATGATTTGCATGACACTTAAATCCAACATTTAATTGAAAATAGCAAAAACAGTTAGAAAATAGTTGTGATATGCTTGAATAACACACCTGGTGGAACGTCGCACAATTAATGAGGTTAATAGCCAACAAGTGACTGTAACAACATGACTGGCTCTAAAAAGTAAAGAAGTAAAGATGGGAAAAGGTTCACCAACCTGTGAGGGATTGTGCAGGCAAATAGTGCAACAAATTAAAAATCATATTTCTCAGTAGAAAATTGCAAAGAATTTTGGGATATCCTAAACTGTATATCTGTGTACACAGGGGCAAGGACGTAGATTTTATCTGACCTTTGGAGGGGGGGGGGGCAAAGTAATCTAAAACAAACATTTCGAAATTACAGGTTGTACAGAATTAGGCTGTGCAACTAGCACTGAAAATCTGTATTCAAGCTTCTGGCTCAGTCATGAGCAGTTTTCTGTGGGCAATGACCTGAGGTCAGTGAGGTCAGTGTGGTAGTAACTTAAAGTTGTAATATTGCTGTTGGCCACTGGGGCACTGTTCAGTGTGCTCCATGTTGCCCTGACTTCTACAGAGTTACACTGGACTTCTCTCTGAAAATACACACTGAATACATTTCATATCATGAGTCATCATGGTCTCAGATGTTTTATTTGGACCCTCTAGTAAGGGATCTGATGGTCCATCTTTAACTTTTTGCTCCATTACTAAGATATTACGTTAAAAAACCTGACAAATCATTGCTGTCTGTGATTGACATGTTTCTATGGTAACTCAACCCGCCAGCAGAGTGAGACTGAGTTGGACCTTTGTTAACTCCTATTTATTCAATAGAGCATAGTTTTACCTAAGACACACTGCAGTTGTGAGAGTTGTAAGAGTTCACACTAAAACACTGTAATATGACTTTGTTTGTAAATGCTTGGTGAAGTTTTACTGTGTCAGTAAGCTATCACTTAGCATTAGCTTACCCATAAGAGCTCTGAAATGCTACACTCTGGTAGCTCTGACACATTTGTCCAAATATGGTTACATCCTGTTGTTGACTCCAAAATGTCATCCAGGAGGTGACACCTCCAGGATGTCTCAAAACGGCCAATAAGAAACCAATGGGTGATGTCACAGTCATTTTGTCACTAATATTTACAGTCTACGGGTACCGTTACACTGCTCTTTTCTGTAATCACCACTAAAACGCCTACATTTCTATTTAATCAAATTATTTATGGTAAATGTACACATAATCATAGTACAGTACTGGATTGCTGGTCATATTATGGTACTCTATCCTAAGACTAATTCTGTGAAAACACTATATTGAAAGTAATCTGTCATTTATAAAGAATGTGCGGTGGCATTTAATATCATCCAGTTGAGCAGTAGAGTGCTCATTGTTTCTGTGCTCATTCTGGATCATTCTTTTTATTCTCATTATTATTATTAGTATTTAGTATTTTTGTGCACAAAAGCTGTATTTTGTGTCCTTTGTAATGTTTCTCAGTGAGACTCGGTGTTTTGGGGACTGCGGTTGTATATTCATAGTGTGGCCGTGGGTTTAAATACTGTATCTGAATTCTTTCATCATCATCACACATGTGCACCCACCCATAGATGAACCTACGGGCATCACGTGACCATGGCTACATTTTCATTTTTATTTTATGCGTTTATTTAATTCATTGACTGCACGGGACAGTTGAACGGTTTGCACACATCATGCATCTCATTTACAGAAGCATGAACACACATGGCTGCATACGTGTGAATCGAATGTAGTCTGTGCATTAATGTGAGAGCTGGGCGCAGATTATTACACACAGCTACTGCATCCTAACATAACGTCACGGCATAAACAGACTCTTGACAGGGGTGGCAGGTATTGGCATGCAGAGGTGGGCAGAGTACACAAGAGACAGGACTCAAGTATTGGTACTTCATAATTCTACTGACTCAAGTAGAAGTACTCAAAAACAGGTGCATACTAAATCCTACTTTTGTTGCTTTTTGTGTACTTTTTTTTACATTTTTGATTATTGTATCATTTTTCCTCACATTGTTGCTTATTCTGTGACTTTCTGTACAATTTCTTGATTATTTCGTTCATTTTTGTTCATTTACTTGATTATTTTCTTCCTTTTTGCTTATTTTATTTCTTAGTTTGTACACTTTATGTGACTGCTTTGTTCAGTTTTGTTAATTTTCTCAATGATATTGTTAACTATTTGCTCATGTTTTCTATTTTGTTGCTTATTGTGATTTTTTTGGTGCATTTTTGCTCTTAGTTTGTTCATTTTGATAATTTGTTTGACTTTGCTCAGGTTTTTAAAAAAAATCTGATTATTTTTCTCTCTGTTTTTTAACTTCTCTCTTTTTAACCTTTTTCCTCCTACTCATTGAGGTGGAGCAAAATGTACAGTAAGTGAGTTGAATTACATTTTCACAAATGTAAATGTGTAAAAGTAAAATATTGCGACTACTCTATGAAGTACAATTTGACAAAAACTACTCAAGTACATGTGAAGCAGTAAATGTACTTGAGCACTATCCATATCTATTGGTATGTCCAATATAAGTAAAATGTGCATTTCTCTAGTAAAACACTTTAAGTTACATGCAGTTTACATGATCTGTTTATTGTTGGATTATTTGGTCCATTGTTCAGGAGGATCTGGCGATGGCTCAGCCCCCACCCCA
>JAQQAE010008348.1:0-15279 GCA_029823295.1 Pseudamia nigra | reverse complement strand
CATCAGTCAATACATTTCCCTCTGTCCTTAATCACCATAACTTGCTGCACGTCCTTCCATCTCTATTTCTCTGCTGTACCAACCTGTATAAATCATTTTCTCCCTCCTTACTGTCCAACCTAGCATACAAGTCATAATACAAACCAGTAAATAATCCTCTGAAATACCATGTCATTGCATCTCAATATTACTTGATTACAGTGAAAAGAGATGTGAACTAAATCTTGAATTCAAGCTAAAAATAATGTGGTGATAGTCACGTTTTTTTCCTCTTCACAAGCACATTTAACAGCCCCTTATTTCTCTCCAAAAGGTGCTAATTTTGTTGTTTTTTTTCCCCCGTCATCTGTAAATCCCCCAAATCTGCTGAAATCGAGGGCTCGCCCACCCACACACACACACACACACACTGTGCTCTTTCCTCAGCCGCTCCCCCAAAAGCCCACAATTAACTCTGCCTGTGGTCGTTCCCTATTGTTATTTAAAGAACGGTCAGTAATTAGCTGCACCGAGCTCAACGCCTTCCTCAAGAGACCCGACCTCACAGCTGACAATATCGACCGAAACCAGTGGAGGCTGAATCTTAATTCTTTACCCGTTCATCAGGTGTGACAGGGAGGCTGATGATGACGAGTGAAACATCTTTACTGTTTCTTGGATGCTCCTAAAAAACACTTAAAATTTACTGTCTTTCATTCAACACAATTTACTCACCCGTCGAGCTTTATCATTCACTTAAAAAATGCAGATTGATGGCTGTGAGGAAGAGAGAAAACATGGCCGAGTGTGGTGAAATGCAGCAGCTTCACATGGTCATAAATTAATGCCACTGGGGCGACACTAACGCTGGAGCTAATGAGTGTCAGTATGAAGATAAATGCTGTAAACATTCCCAGCTTGTGATAAAAACCAACAACATCTCCTCTCTGCGGCTTGAGGATCAGATACGAGCTGGATGAACATGAAAAGGCGACAGGCTGTGGTTGAACTGTTTCATGATGTTCACAGAGCATCTCATTTCATACAGTATTATGAAATGATACAGCATCGAGCCACAGTGGTGGGATATAATGCTCCATTTGTCAAATACTGTACTTTATCCAGATTCTAATGACTTGATTTTTTTTTTGGCGAGAATACTTCTTCCCTTTTAAGCTACAGAATTTTTTAAAAACCCTCCTGGGTTTGCTGGGGAATGAATTGTCACAAAGCTAGAAATGGCAAAAAAAAAAAGAGAAGAAGCTGAAAATGAAAAAATGGAGCCCTTTTTCAGTGATTTGTTCATTTGTATTAAATCACTGTCTTGACGTTTATCTATTCAAAACCATGGTAACAGGGTTTCTGCTGATTGGCTTAGGTGTTTTTTCTGGTGTATTGCTCCATTAAGAAGACGCAGGCAAATGTTCAAAGCCCTGCAAATGTTCAAAGCCCTGTCCAATGTGGACAGAACTTGAGGTCCGGGAGCGCTCATATCGGATTGGATCAGATGAACTCTCGAGGTGATTTCCACTTATCTGCCTCGAAGAAAAGGAATGTACCACATTTTCCAGGTTGCATGTCTGTCCGGAATGTTAGTTGCACGAGCCAAAAAATGCATAATGTAGAAAAAAACATGTATTAGTCACTCTGGAGAACAGGTCGCATTTGTTCGGGGAACGCGCGTCAAGTGCGCAGCTGCGGCCGTGCGCTTGACACCAGACGTGAGAGGTCGCGGCTCGCCTCCCCGCCTCACGGGGTAAGTGACGGTGCCGACACGTTCGGTGTTAAGCTGGTATGGTTGTTACCAATAACGTCTACATTCTAAATTGTCAGGGATACAGATGCGGCAGATGCAGTTACAGAAGCCTAGCCTGACCTGTAGCTGCTGTCAGTGTGACAAGCACCCAATACTCGAAATTATTCATATACAAGTCGCGCCGGTGTAATTGTCGCTCCCCTAGCCAGACTATGCAACAAACTGCGACGTGTAATCCAGAAAATACGGTATCTTATCTTTGTTTTCAACTCCCTCTGAGCTGCATGACCAAAATCTCATGGCTGAAAAATCCCTCAGGAAGCAATGTGTGCAGTGCTTGAACAACCCTCCACCCCGTCTGGATACAAGACGGGATGAACTGCTCTGACGTGTGTCACCGTGACAACTCGCTGTGGTATCTGCCGTCACTGGACAAGCTGACGGGGTAGTATTTTGGACTCTAACGGGGTTGATAGTGGCACACATGCATCCAAGGACATCATTACACTCATACACTACCAACACCCTCTGTAAAATGCTTCGTAAATGAATGTTGTGTTGCAACTGTTTGCTAAATGTGCAGAGGTTATTTCTATGGCATTTATTTGTTTTTCTTTTTTACAGTCTGCTAGTTTGCTTATTTGTCATGTGAGTACATTTTGACAGGGGGTTGGAGTCACAGTTTTTTCAGTTAAGTGTTTATATTTATGACTCTTTCTCTGCATTTGTAGAGTCTGCCCTACAAAAATGATTAAATCATGTAGCTGGGCTACATTACATTTACCTCAAGGCAAAAGGACCAGGTTGTGGCTGTAGTAATTACGATGGGAGCAAAGAAACAAGTTAGGTAGCGAGATCAGGTCTCATAGAGAATATTTCTTAGCATCCAGCCTCAGCGTTCTCTGAGCAGGTAAGCTCACAGCCGATTGGCTGAGACAGAGGCTGAGTAAAATATGTTTGTTCTTTGTTTGGTTTTTGGGGCCAGGATGTGGCTGGTATCGTCACGGACAGTTTGGCTTTGAGGGGAAAATAGTGTCGCCTGACTCTGGCCGGTCTGAACACAGTCAGTAGGAGGACAGTTCGGACAATGACTTCTTCTTTTTTTTTTTTTTTTGGTTGGCTGGTTTCCAGTTCAATGTGGATAAGGAGGAAATTTGACAGAAAGTACAGGTTGGGTTATTTTGAGGGGAAAATGGCACCAGTAAAATCAAACATATCTTGAAAAACAGAAAATACAGTACTGTGCAGAGGTTTTAAGCCCATTGGGTTTGTTGTCTTGTTTTTAAATTTATAATGACTATACACATGCAGATGCAGAGGATAGGGTGAGATGGAGGCAGATGATTGGCTGGGGCGACCCCTGAAGGGAACAACCCAAAGGAAAATAAGAAGATACACATGTACAAAAACAGATAAACTTTGTGTGAGAACGGGTATGGGTGTAGAAATTGCAGGAATCCAACTTTAGTTTATTGTTTTGGTAAGATTGTAAATATAAATATGGAAACTACATGCACAGTATAAGCAATCCATATTTGGTGTGACGTCCATTCTCGTGGTGTGAAGCGGCCCAAGCAACAGCTGAAGGAATTTGGTTTAAGTCACGGGATCGCGATGTAGTCCAAATTTTTGTTTGTGTATTCTGGTTCTATTGTGACTGAGAATTGCATGTTTATGGCCAACATATTTTCACTCACAATTTGTCATACACTTAACGTCTGAGCAAGGGAACATACAGGGAAAGTCAGAGAACGGCACCATGGTAACGGTGCACCATTGTTGCCAATTTCATCAGAGGTTTTGGTTTAAAAGCTACTCTCTAGGTGGTAGGAAAGTGTGTTTGGGAAGAGGATTAGACACAACATGTACAAAAATACCTGGTCTCCCCTGTAGAGTTTGGTTTGTAAGATGTTCCACCACTCGCAGCCTGCATCGCATATTCACAAGATCCACATCCTGTGTTTTACAATGTGATGACAAGTGTCATTATGACGACTTGGGAGAGACAGTACATGCGTTTCCATCACCTCTATTAAATTCACATTTCAAAAGGTGAATATAATTTCTTTTCACCTCAAATTTGGAAAAAAGTTTGAAAAATGGAATCAAAAACTTACTGATGAGTGGCGGCTGCTCATCCGGTACCGTGGATAAGTCCACAGTATCGTAAAAAGTAAATGTGCATCAGTTGATGGAAACGCAATGCGAATAGCAAATGTGAAACGTGAGGAAATGACGTCAGTCTCTTGTATCAGCAGCAGCTAAGCTAAGCTAATAGCTAAGCTAAGGCTACAACACAATCTGTCTGTCTCCTCTGACTAACACAGAACACATGTAGCACACAGCGATGCCTCTATAACAAACTGCAGAGCACAAGTGTTTTCCTTTTTTTTAATGACGCCATGTCTGTTCACCAGTACCGGGCTTAAAATCCAGCGCCCCCTATCTGTTTGCTGTGGTTAAGCACCTCCCAAGATTCGCAAAAAGTAGTTAATGGAAACAGACACAGATGCTCACTTTTATATAATTTTTGACAATTTGCTTTACAAACACAATACTTTTTGATGGAAACCCAGCTAGTGTGTTATGGTCATTATAATTCACGAAAAGCGATTTCAGACCCGATCTGCAGGAGTTAGTGCTGCCAGTATTTATCAGTGATTGCAGCAAAAGATTGTGCCTCGCACTCCCTAATGTTTTATGACTGGCCCAAATTGTCAGAGCCTCAAATTGTGCGTCGTATGGATTTTTAGCATGTCTGATTTCCATCTGATCACCTTGTGTTTTCTCTCCTTTTCTCCTCAGTGTGCCTGTGTGCAAAGGTAGTAATATTAGAGCCCCATGTCTGTGTGTGTGCCTGCTGCATGTGTGACAGAGAGAGAAGATAAGCCAGGTGTTGCTCCAAAGGGAAGAAAGAAAACAGGAAAAAAGAAAGTGGAACCAACAAATGTGGAAAAATCACAGTATTTTCGCCTGGTATGGATTGAAAAAGAAGGTTTGGCACAATTGTTGGTGTACGCCAGCCTTAAGGCAACCCAAACCAAGGGGTCAAAAACTTTTGCCCGGCACTGTATGTATGTATGAAGTAAACACTTTTTTTTTTAATTTTGGTGCATCAATCTGAAGACAGCGGGGAGTCTCTGCATTATTCTACCAGCTCAGGGATGTCACACATTTCATGTTGACCTGCTTCAGAAGAAAAAAACAAAACAAGCACAGTTTATTTTTCCCTGCAATGCTCACAGAAGATCCCCCCTTATTTATTCCTACTTCTAATCTCACATTGAATTTGTCTTCACTTTCTTTCTTCACCTGAGCTTCAAAAGACAAAAAATCCATCAGGTTAGTGTCAAAATGTGCTGATTCTGATTATAAATCAATATCATCGCATTGTTGTGTTGGACCTTTACCTGTTTTAGCTTTAACCTCTGATCACACTTTAATACAGCACATATAAGAAGAACTTCACTAAATGATTAATGTTGCTTATGTTAATAAATACAGTACAGTATAACACAGCAATTTAATCTGACAGTTCTGTAACTGTAACAGTTGCTGAACTTTAAAAGGCCCCATACATCTTTACTAAGTTTTGAGTTTTACTTAAACTCTAGGATGTAAAGTGAAAGCTGTGAAAACATGAACACATTAGTCCTGAGAAATCCACACAGGATGAACTGCAGGATGAACAAGATGTTTTGGATTTATGTGATTTGTGGCATCACAAGTGATAACCAATCATAGTCCATATCATAGACTGTACCTGTTGATGTCACCCACTTCCTGGATGGCCAGAGTGTAGTATGTCAGGAGTCTTAGGGGTAAGCTAATGCTAACCACTAACTTACTGACACAACAAAACATCACCAATCATTTCCAAACAAAGACATATTACAGTGTTGTTGTGTAACTACAGTCGAGCATTATTCAGGTAAAACTGTCTTCTGTTGAATGAATAAAAGATACAAAGGTCTGAGTCGGCCCGACTCCACTGGCAAGTTACCATAGCGACCTGTCAATCAAAACCTGGCACAGCAGTGATTTGTCGGATTATTTGCTGTGATATGTTATTAGTGGAACAAAAAGTTAAAGATGGACCAACAGATCACTTATTAGAGGGTCCAAATAAAATTTCTTCATTTAGTATTTTCAGAGAAAAGTCCAGTGTAATTCTATGGGAGTCAGGGCTTCTTATTGTCCCCCCGAATGGTGCCCCAGAGGCCAACAGCAGTATTACAACTTGGACTCACTAAACATCCTGGGTCATTGTCCACAAGTTACAATCAATCATAGTTAAGCGAAAATTAACCCCATCCATATGTAGGTCTTGACGTTTTTCATATGAATTTGTCTGTGAAAATGACTATTGTGTGTCGACCTGAATATGGCGACACGGCGGTGCAGTGGGTAGCACTCGTTCCTCACAGCTAGAAGGTCCCGGCTTCAACCCTTTTCAGTGTGGAGTTTGCATGTTCTCCCCGTGTCTGCGTGGGTTCTGTCCGGGTTCTGTCCGGGTTCTCCGGCTTCCTCCCACAACCAAAAACATGCACTAGGTGAACTGGTCACTCAGATTGAATGGTTTCTGTCTCTAGACTGTATGTGCCTCTGGCCCAGGTCGTTATTGTAGGTGAGGAATGTTTCTCACCTGACTTACCTCCAGCTCACCCTGGGAATGATCTGCTGTTCAACCAATCAGAACATTTTCTGATGAAAAGTGGGTGGGTACAACACTTTTGATTAAAATCAGAACATGTGAGTTATAAGGAGGCCGTTAAACACACTTTACTTCTCAACAGTTCTACAAAAGTATTTCATAGTTATGTACAGATAGAAATTTGAGTTCGAACGTATGGGACGTTTAAAGTACATAGCAAATTTAACACTGTTTAACATCCACATGAGTAGACATGTGTTACCTGTTGTCAACAATAGGAGGTAAGAACAACAGATACACTGAGATGAACGTCTGTCAGTCTGTCTCTGTCCACATGTAGGACGAGGTGGATGTGTGACTGACTCTAGAATCAGTCACACATCTACTGTGTGACTGATTCTAGAGTTTTCACTGCTTCACTGTGTTGAAGTCACACTGTCGCTCTCGTAGTGTGTATTTCTGTCACCACCTTTTCATCTTCACACCTGTGCCTTTAATTTGCATCTGCCAGTACACGGGATAAGATGAATATACATTGCACTCCAGCTAGAGCATGCAGGTTTCTTCAAGCTCAGCAAGGCTTTACTCAGGATGCTGGAGTTGAGGGATGATGTTTACATGTGCAAACACATCTGGGATATGATAAAACCCTGACAATAACTGGGATACTGATGCAGAAGTAAACACAGTTGTTATATTTAGTGGCATCTAGTGGCAGTGTTACAAACTGCACCACCATGTCCTCAGTTTTAATTGTACTGAGGGAGGCTGTAAAAATCACCGAGTCGTCCCTTAGGGCCAATTTTATATTTAAAAAGAAGCCCTATTTTGGATCAAGGGGATTATTAACTGATCAAAGCACTTTAATTATAAATGGCACTGTAAAAAGGAAAAAAAGAAAAAGTTTTTTTGTTTTAGCTTAATTTTTGAAAATAAAATATACACAGAAAAATGGTAAATGTCAAACACGATACAGTCCGAGGAGAGGCAGAAGGGCTTATGTGAAGCCTCTACCTTAATAATATGTTTCATGAAATTGTTAAAAACAGAAAATATTTATATATATAAAAATAACTATCATAACAAATATGCAAATAACACAGGGACGAACTGTGATCTTGAACTGCGGCAGAAATACAGCAACTCAATACAGTGGACTCATGCCAAGTAAAGACACAAACAACTCATTCTAAGGTAAACCATAAGTAACAATAAAAACATTATTCTGAAATATTTTCCATTTCTGCAATTCAGTCCTTCTACTAAATCTTACATGGTATTTGATGAGTCACTGCAATTTTGAACATGATGGTGCCTATTTGGGTCATAATTACTGCAGCTTCAATATTTTAATGCATTTTCCATCTGTTTCATTAATGTCTTTATGATGTCACAAATTGAATTTTCATTTTTGAAAATACATGTCTTTCCAGTTAAAGGAAGAAAATGAGCAGCATGTGTAATCTTAGATTTTTGGCACATGTGGCACATCTACCTCTGGTCTGTATTTCATCATCATCATCATCATCATCATCATAAAAGAGCTTCTCAAAAGCTTTGCTGACTAACATGGTATCATTAACAAATAAAAGAGGAGAAATCGGACCAAAACAAAAGCAGCCACACAGTAAACTCAGCATTTTAATGAGATGAAATGACATAGAAAACCACTTTAATGGTATGAAAATGTATTCATTTTATCTGAGGAGACAAACTTGCATTTTCCCAGTAATTAAAGCTGCAGCAGCCAAAATCAGGGGTGAAAGATGCCAAAATCTGAAAATAAACTCCCTTTGTCTTCAGCTCTCTTCTCTCAATCAAAGAAAAGTAAATATTAAAATAGATGAACCTGACATGTTTTTACACAAGCATTAAAAAGTGCAAATACATTTCAAATTTTCTATGTGGACGTGTGAGTCAAAATATGAATAATTACCCACCGATTGACGTTGATTTGGTCCTTCATGGCCTAGATTTTATACAGCCTGAAAACCACGTAGGTGGGTAGAATTATTGTTCTGAATTCTTGATGATAAAATGAAACTGTATAGACCTCTGGTTTGGACACACCTGTCAATCAACGTGCATATGGAATTAATTATGAGCAAATATTGAAGTCTGGATCATCTTAAACAGACGAGTTATGTAGAAATTCACAGTGTTCACAGAGGAGGAAGTGTTTTAACATGGGGCTCTGTCGTGATTGACTCACTTTTGGAGCCGCCTCCCAGTGGACGCTGAAGGTACTGCAGTTTGAGACCCTATGTTTAACTCAGCCGTTTGATGACTTTATTCGGACTCTGTCATACTTTTACTTCAACCAGGTGGTATCAAACAATTTTCCAGTTATTTTGTGGCATTCGTTCTGTAGCCCCACTGGTTGCTGGGATATCATCAAAAATGTATTGGGGAATGTGAAGCCATTTTATTCCTTCAGCTTGACTTACTATTCTGGTTACTTCGAGACCAAGATCTGTTCAGTCGGACGATGGTGGCCAAACACAGTGGAAATGTGTTTTCCAAGATGTCATGCGTGAATCACCTTGAGGATATCCACCTGAGTAACATTCCTGCAAAGTTTGGTAAAAATCCATCCATCTGGCTCCACACACACACACACACACCAACACACACACACAGGAATGAAAACATTACCTTACCTTAAAAAGAAAAGAAGATGAGCAGGACTTTCAAAACAATGTCACATATTTTTGTCTGGAAGTGGGTCAATGGGCTTAATTTACCCTGAGTGAAGGTATGACTATGCACACGCTGCAGTATTTACATCATATTCTTATGTGTGTTGAGTAGTGGAACCGTGGTGAGCAGACGAGTGTGTAGATTCACAAATGCACCCCCCCCCCCGATAGCCGAGTGTCCAGACCCGGGTCTCATTGAGGTTTTGTTCCTCTTTAATTAAAGGGAATTTGCATGTTGTCAATGTACGACATGCAAACTGACTCCTGTCGGTGCATCCGCAGACGTCAACCTCACTGCACCTCAACCGGAACGGGAATCCCCCCAGCGTCATCATTCATGTACTGTATATAAACGCAAACATTTACAGTTTTGTAGAAACAATATTTGAAATGAAAAGAGTCAAAAGTCAGAGTTTGTTGCTGTGTGAATCAAAACCACAGACTGTGTACGTATATTATGGACAAAGTGACGTCACCCGTTAGTTTGTGAAGGGTCGTTTTGAGGCCAATCGACAACATGTTGGCGCCAAAAACAGGAAGTGACCACATTTGGATGAACGGCAGCGGGGCTTATGAAACGTTCATGCCAGGGGACTCATGGGAAGCTAATACTAGCCGCTAGCTTACTGATCTTCACCACGCAGCGTCAAAGTCATATCACAGTGTTATTAGTGTAAACACTTACACAGCTGCAGTCGAGTGTATGTCATGTCTAACTATGAACATATTGAATAAAAAGAACATACGAACGTCTGAATCAGTCTGACTTCGCTATAGCAACATGTCAATCAAACCCCAGCACGGCAGTCATCTGTCGCATTATTTGGCGTAATATCTTAATAACAAAGCAAAAAGTTAAAGATGTACCATCACATTACTTATTAGAAGGTCCAAATAAAACATTTGAGACCACGATGACCCATGAAAAAAATCAGATCGAAGTCCAATGGGAAAAAAAGCATCTCGGAGCTGGCCGATCGATTCCCCAGTGGCCAAGCGGTGGGATTACAACGTGAAGTTACTTCGTCGTTAGCCTCACTGACCAGCCCCGGTCGTTGAAAATGATAAGGACCAGAAATCCAAAAATCCACTTCCTTAGTACTTAAACATTAAACATTTAATTAAAAAAAAAGTTTGCGGATATCCGTCAGTGACTCACACAAACATGAGCAGTCGGAGTCATGTCAGATTTACCTTTAGTGCAAAGCTGTTTATTGTCCACATGACAGTAAGTGGAGTTTCATTTAAATATGAAAATCATAGTGCAGAGTGAACATGATGGACGTGTGCTGTCACCTCAGATGGATTTCTTCTTTAACTGTTCAGTCGGGCAGAAAGCCGTGGGCTGTCGCAGGATGACGAGCATCAGTCACTGTCAACGAAAACCCCCGACGAGCATGTCCTCTAATGTGAGCACAAGTAAGAAAGTTCAAATACGCATAAATCTGTCCTCAAAGTGAAAGCTGCTGATTTATGGTTCCTCTAGTCCTCACTCCTTAAAGCTCGGGATCTGTGACGCTTAATTACTTTCTCAATTACGTTGTCTAAACAAACAAAATGTTCAGGACGAAGTGTTTGTTGTGAGGGAGTGAAGCTCTGCATGTTTGTAACGGAGTCATAATTCCCAGTTTGTGCTGCCTGATGACTTTGACGACAGAAACTTCACGTTTTGAAATCTGTCCCGTAGAGTTAGACAGCAAAGCATTTTGGCTAAATATGGATGTTTGGGTTACATATTCATGACACATTGATGTCTGTTTTCAAATTTAACACAGACCAGAAAGTTTTTGCTACCAGTTTATCACCATTACAGTATTTCAATATTTCCAAAGAAAAGTCACCACTTGAATTTGTACAGCAAAGTTAGAGTCTTCCATTGGATAATTAGTGCAGTGATTAATAAACCTTTGCTGATGCAGTGCGGAGCTGCTCATTTTGTCTGTTTCTAAGATGAGAACGCCAAGATTCACAATGAGGACACCTGGGAGAAATGGGTCCTCAACAGGGATCATTGAATTGGTCCAGACATTAGTCTGTTCCTATTGGTGGAGGACGTTTGACAGAGTTATACCCAGTGGGCGATGACCAGGCCGATGTGGAAGTAAGTTCCCCTGAAGCCCCGACTCCCGTAGAGTTACACCGGACTTCTCTCATCATGGTCTCAAACATTTTATGTGGACCCTCCAATAAGTGATGTGATGGTCCCTCTCACTTTTTATTCAGTTATTCACATACTATGGGGCAAATAATCCAACAACTCACTCCTGTGCTGGGATTTCATTGACATATTGCTATGGTAACTCGTCTCACCAGTGGAGTCGGACCTTGGTATCTCCTTTTTTATTTAATACAGATGTTCAACTGTAGTTATGGTTCAGTGTTTACACTAACAACACTGTAATATGACTTTGTTCGTCAATGCTTGGTGAAGTTTTACAGAGTCAGTAACCTAGTGGTTAGCATTAGTTTACCCATAACACCCCTGACTTACTACACCACCATTAGTCCAAATATGGTTACATCCTTTTTTTGGCTCCACAACGTCATCCAGGAAGTGAAAACCAAATTGGCCTCAAAATATTCATTCAGAAATCAATCGGTGACGTCACGGTTGCTTTTTCCACTAATGCTCTCTTAACCCAGCTTGAAAAAAATCCTGACTCTTGGATTCACAAACTTATCACTCACACTCCCCGGCAGTGATGTCATTGTATCATTATGAGACTTTTCAAGCCAGCTTTGGTATAATTTGACCATAAATGTGCAGTGCGGAGACACTTTTACCATCTGTACATGAATTTAACTCGGGTACTAGTATGTTCTGCATAAATAAAGGGCATATTATCTAAACACAGCTCTGCGTGTGAGTCTTAATTCATCATCACAACCAGCTTAGCTGACGACAAATCAAATCAAATCAAATTTTATTTACGGAGCACTTTTCATACATTGACGTAGCGCAAAGTGCTTTACGTATTGAGGACACACATATTACATGTAAAAAACAAAAACACGTTAAAAACATTAGGAACACGTATGTCATCCACACTGAGAGTCACTCCAACCCAGCACCACAGGGGGCGCCGTCACGGAGACCACCCCGACCCCGAAAAATAAGCACTCGATTAACAAAAATAACAAAACATGAACCAAATATTGACCCAAAAGTACAACACAACAGGAGAGAATACTCCACAAACTGGGCAAATTAATCAAGATAATAAAGTGGCAAAAACATAGAAAGACAAAAATGAGAACTCAACAGGATGAAAAATGAACAATTTACAAAATAATAAAACAAATGAGAACAAATAAGTCACACATAACCTTACAAATTATGAAAAAGTATAAAAATGAATCAGCAAAACGAATACAATGATAAATACAGAATAGAAAATGAACACATTAATCAAAACGAAAAACGATCAAAACAGTCAATATAATGAATAAAATAATTAATGATTGGTTTTGCACATGATGCCTTCCAAAGTGTCATGTGGTGCATAAATCGTTCAGGTATTTTTCTGGCTCCTTGTACGGTGAAGGCTGCAGACGCCTGGTCTCGACTCATTGTAACGGTAGAGTCACAAAGTGATGAAGTTATCATACATATGACACTTTAGGGCTTTATTCATCAGAAATCTTAATCAAAATTACTCTACAAATGTAATAATCATTGCACGTCTAGCGACGCCGACTCCACTGAGTTTTCAGCCGGACGCCTCATCTGGATTCATAAAGGAGGAGGATGAGGAGGAAGATGGACGGCTAAGAATGCAACAGCTACACAAGTGTCACTCAGGCTGACTGCTCGTGGACAGGCAGCAAATTACCCACCTGTACTGTAAATACGCAGCTGTCTGACAGCCGGTAATATCAGAGCGCCGCAGGTTAAACTAGCACTGTTTATTTTCTCCAGATTTGAACCGTCAGCTGCTTTAGCAAACGCTTTTATTACACAGCGCCCACGTCTGGGCTTAAGTAAAGAACTGATGCTTCTCATTGTTTTCTTCATACGTCTGCATCAGCGGATTTTTTTCTTACCTGATCACATGGACAGATTCATCAAACTCAAAGAGCAAAAGAGTGGTTCAGAGAGCATTAGACGTAATTTTCACACTACAGAGTCTAAACCTTAACCACAATGAGAATCTTTGTCATGTGTTAGAAATGATGGATTGCTGTGTCTGGAAGGAAATAGAAGGAAATACATAACATTGCACAGGCTGAATGATGCTGCAGTAAATATGTGCCATTATCAAACCTAAAGGAGATTCTTTGGAAGTTTCTTTTTTTATTTAAATCCTACCACCAAAAGAACTACCAACTTGCATCATTGCAGAAGAATTGTGCATTTGTGTTGATGTTGGATTTTGTTTGTGAGGCTGTTGGTCACAGTCGGTTTTCATCACCTTTGAAGCTGCCAGGTTTTATGGAGCAGACGACCTGATGACCTGAGCCAGGTGACGTCTTCGCAGGAGCTGGTCGGGGTGGTTGTGGCAGAATAGGTTGCTGGGGGACTGTGATGGACCAAGATTCTCTCTCTCTCTCTCTCTCTCTCGCTATCCTTCATAGAAGTGTGTAGACGTTCTTGACGTGCAGTTGCTGGTTCTGGACCAGCCCAGTGTCTGAGATGTTTGTTAGTCTACAGTGTCTCTAATCTTTTCTTTTGTCTCTCCTCTGTTCTTCTGTTAAAAGTAGTTCTTGCGCCCGAGGCTTGTTCTGGAAGACTCCGCTGGGTTTGCTCTCTGCGTAATGTAGAGGTTTCTGCTTTAAATTGTGAAGAGCTTAGAGATGTTGGATTGTAATTGGCGCTGTACAAATACTATTGAATTGAATTGAACACCAAGGACGCCTTCATGTTCCATTGTATCCTGTTTATTTATACATTTTTAACTGTGTATAATGATGGGTGAACCTTTCAAAATGTCACAAAGGTTTTTCTGAAGAGTGGCTTGGAAGCTTGAATGCGGAGCCTCTGGGTATTATCGAATTAGCTCCACTGTCTATTCCCTCTGATCCAAAAATGAACTTAGATGAGGCGTGTGAGCTGAAGGTAAATGAATGACATGGTACTCTAAAGTTGACAATTTTATAATTTTCTACAGAGGTTGACTCCCCTTTGGATTCAGTACCCAGTGGGCACTAAAATTCTGGTACGTTTTGACACTACGTGAAGTGCCACTTGGTCTAAATTTAACCAGACTGAAATCATGTCAATGTCTTTGTGTCTTTTGGACGACGACACATGTTTTAAAAGAACACTAACTGCATCAGTATGGAATAGGTTGGTGTAGAGTGGGCATTTATCCTGGAGGGGTGTTGTTGCCACCGTGGGGGGCAGGAGGGCGGGCATCAGCGTTTGCCTCGTCAACATGGTTAACGAGGCTCTTTAACAGGGAACTTAAAGCAAGGTTTATCGCCAAGGAGACTGAGGGACACCACTGGCACCTGCAAATATTTCTTGACATTACTGACTTTAAAATTTCGTCATCTCTGAGTTGCCAACATCTATATTAATTGCTGCAGTACAGAAGTTAGTCACATTTTTCATCAAAATCATCAGACATGCTGTTAAGTTACTCAACGGCATGAATATACACTTGCACACAAATCTTAGACAAAAGAGACATTATATTTCATATGGTGAGATTTAGGCAGCTCTTGGTCAGGATTAGAAAAAGACACCAAACTAGAAACTAGTTAGCACAGAAACTAGAGAGCACATACCAAAGATGTGACAGAATTGAAAGAAAAAATCATATTTACCGGTATTTATGACAAAAAGTGTTACAGTTTTCCAGAGTTGTGAAATGGATCTGGATTTCCATTCTGGATCAGCAATAGGCCAAAAATAAGTAACGTAATCCTATTGTTCAACCCTGAAACCTACACATAGCATTGGAATCATTAGTTTATCAAGAAAAATCTGATTTTCCATAAAGGTGATACCAGATCTTATATTTGCCTCTCCATTACTGTACTGTAGCTCCATGAACATTGTCAGAGAAGTATGTTCGAGTGGTGCAGGACATGTATGAGACATGTAAGACCGTGGTGAGATGGAGGTGGAGGTGGGATGCATCAAGGATCAGCTCTGAGCCCCTTCTTGTTCAGGCAGGTTGGAATGGTTGGAGAAAAGTGTCCGGTGTGATGTGTGATAGGAGGGAATCGGCAAGAATGAAAGGAAA
>JAQQAE010008347.1:0-15280 GCA_029823295.1 Pseudamia nigra | reverse complement strand
GAATTGTGAAGCGCCTAGAGATAATCGGCGATTATGATTGGCGCTATACAAATAAAGATTGATTGATTGATTGACAATCTACACACTGAAACCACCTGTAGCTACAGACAAGGATGAAGTTGAATGAAAAAAGAATAAAATATGATTCTCACAATGAACAACAAGAAGCCTTGCAACAGCAAATCCCCTCCTCAGTTTTGAAATTGACTGTGACCTTGACCTTTTTTCTTGAAGGTCACAGCAAATTTGGAATCAGCATAGTCAATAATCCGGGGTATATGGTGTTTTCAACTTCACTACATAGCTAGAAATGTAAGTAGATCAAAATGCAATGATTTCAAACCCAAGTGATCTTCAAAGTCAAAGTTAAGGTCATTTGATGAGTGAGAGGTGTCCTGGAATCTAATCTATCACATATTAAAATTTGGTGCCTCTGGCGAGAGTGATTTTGGTACTGTAGGTCAAGATAGGATTTCATTCTTTATTAATGCTGTGAGCTAATTAATATGCAAATTAGGTGGTGGTTGCCCTAGTAACCCTTCGAGTTTGCTTACTTTTGGGTGCTGGGACTTTGGAGATATGAGCTGAATATTTGGACACACGTTTCAGAGCACAAACAGAGTCCAATCCCCTTTCCCCCCCACCCCACCCCAGCCAGAGATGAAAATGAAAAAATAAGAAGTGGGGACAAATGCATGCACTGCTAATATTGAGGAGGATGAATCCCAATGCATCCCACCCTGAAATCTACACCCGTGGAGTTGTCATATACATCATGCATACATCATTAATGTCAGTTTTGGCATTATTGAAGTGCCTTCACTCAAGTCAGCTGGGATAGGCTGTACAAATATTAATGTACAAAACTCAGGGCATGGTACTTTATATCTTTGGGTTTCATTCTGACTCATCCCTTGTAAGATGACAGCATATGGCCATAAAAAAGCAGTAGGGTTGACAAAGTCATACCGATGATGAATAAAAGCAGAATAACAAGTTTTATCTAAGATATTACTCCAATACCATGTTTCTCATAGGTACAGCAAATGTTCTTCACTTTATTTTCATCGCTTGTTTGTAGCTCCTTGTCAGCTTCTGACAGGCTTCACACAAAGCCCATTTTTGTTTTGTCTGTGTTTGTGAAAAATGTCATTTTAATGTCTGCATGTTCCGAAGACATGTGACTCCTGAAAAATGGGACCCGTGGCCTGTTTACTTGGTTGACATTGGGATTAAACAATTAGAATGAAGAATAAGCAGTACTGTGCCATTTCTAATTGTATCATGGTTTTTGTTACCTTACTCATCAATATTCTTACAGTATAATACATTGAGGAGGATTTCCTGCCATCTGGTGTGTTATTAGTTCCGTAACAAATTTAATGAACTCATCAGTAAGCAAAAATTCTTTCAGTACAATCAGCCTTTATAGGTCTAATGTTATGCTCTGTCTGTAAAAGATGCGTAGTAATCGCAAATTATCACTCCTAGTCATTCAGTTGTTCTGCTGTGATCACAGACAAATAAGTTTCTATTCAGCAGGGTGTATCAGTTAAATGTGTTGGAAGGATCCTTGAGAATTACCCTTATTAATGTTGAGCAAACATCTGCTGGTTTTCTTAAATCTAAAGATATGTTTTAAGATCTCATCTTATCACTTCAATTTACATGTGTCTATTAAATACTTCTGTCAGGGTACTGGCACATTAAAGTGTGTTGATTTTATTTCTGAGGCCCTCTTCTTAATGCTGCCACACACTTTTTTCACTGAAGTGTTGTATCAGCCCACATTTCACCAGAAAAGTCTGGTATGGTTGAACCCAAAGCTGACCTGTGGTTCAATTCAGGTCAGGCTGGAGCACAAGGTCACTGTAAAAGCAGAATCATGCACTTCCATGGAAAACTAGAAAGCACTCGGAGAGCACAGACCTTTGTCAAGGCAGCTCATTTCCTCCATATGACATTATTAGGTCCTGTGTCCACAGGGAGTGTTTTAGCACATGCAAAGGTCCAGATGTTGAAATACTATTATATTTAACTGCAAAATAGTGGTTTAAGATTTTTTCAGGTGAGAGTATGGTGGATTAAAATTAAAATCTGCGGTCGATTTATCACGATGAGGCCTACTTAGACATTTGATTTGATGATTTGGGACACACACAAGTCAGTGTGAAATTAGATTGATGGCTGTTGTCAGTGTCTGTGTAAAGGCTGCCGTACACTGCGTGATTTTGGACTTGTTTGGCAGCCGTGCACACCCCAGGCATCCGCGAGTGATTGCGACCAGAGATTGTGCCTTGTACCCCACTGTTTTATGACCAGCCTGGGCCGTCATTGCCACAAACTGTGCCTTGGATGAGTTTCAAACATGTTTGATTTCCAACTGATTGCCATGCATTTTCTCTGCTGTTCTCACTGCACCTGTGTGGGACCAGTGCAGTGGTAGGAAACAGCAAGTTAAATTAAGAAAAAAGTAATAAACATCACAGAAATATCGCATACTGGATCCATTAAGTTAGATTTGGCTAAAGGTTTAAACATTTCCTCACAAACAGACAGGCATATGAATGTAGTAATATGTGTCTGTGTGTGTGGCGAAGGGACGAGAGAGCAGAAGCACTGGGTGATGCTCTGAAGGGGAGAGAGAAAAGAGATAGAAAACCCACCTTTTTCCACAGAGGTGGAAAAATACAGTATTTCTGCCCACTATTGATTGAAAAAGTTGGTCAGTATATCCGATCAGTGGTACAGCATACTATGGCACAATCGCGTGCGAGCGTCAGAACACACAGCGTGCGCTGCATTTGTGTGTGTTTTCAGCTGAAACTGTCACACAGTCTACTATACTTGCATGTTTGCATGTTTCTAAAATTGCAGTGTGTACCAGCCTTAAGTGAAGTGAGTTTTGGGGTTGGGGTATAGAGATAATAGTCGTGAATTTAATGACATTTCGACACAAGTTCACTTCCTTTATAAAATCAAGAAAATCCTTAAGTGTTAGACCACAAACTGAGTTATCAGTTGCTTTCCCCTCCATCATGGTGCAGAGAATGTTAGTGTTTTTTTTTCTCCATATGCCCCGCCCCTTCTACATTTTGATTGGTCAGTGTGAAAAAACCTGTACACTGAGATAGTGATTAGGATCACCACCAAAATGGAATCATCTGTTCCTTGTCCCATTTCACACCTTTCCTGAAAATTTCAACAAAATCTGTTTTTTAGTTTTTGAGTAATTTTGCTAACTAATTAATAGACAGACAAATGGAAGAACACTGGCAAATTCATAACCCTGCTACTCCTTGGCAGAGGTAAAAAAAAAAATAGAAGAAATGTCAACAGTGCTGGCTTGTAGGTCATGGGGCACGGCTGATTTTAGCTTCACTATGACTTGTGTAACTTATGATGTCACAAGTTTAGAAGTCATCTTATGTAGATTCCTCAGCATTGACAACTCTGAACAACATCATGTCTGACTTCACATAGGGGGAACTTTAGTTAAAAAAGGAAAGCTTCAAAATGTGCAGGTATTTTACATCTGATAAAGTCCATACCATCTCATCAACAACTGTGTCTGAAGTTTGCAGCCTCTTCTGACCCTAATCATGCCTGGTGAAATGTTTGAGAACAAAATGGCTCATTCCCATCAGTCAAGCAGGCACATGGAGAGACATATATCACTTTCTTTAGAACATAGGACGTTACCCCATCACACAGTCTGATCTAAGCACTGTATGAATGCCATCCATTTCTGTTAGAGTGATCAAATGTAGACAGACACTGGGGAAACACAGGAATGAGGACACAGCAGCAGGCTGATGGGATTGCTTCAACTCACAGAGTGAGAGTTATAGCTTTGACCCACAACTCAAAGGGGGTCAACTGCACAAAGCTGACAAATTGAGGAGCAGAGGGAGAGGTCAAGATCAAGACGACTCAATATGTCTCAAGTCATCAAAAAAATATAACTTGCTGTGAAATCAGCCTCAAAGAATTCAGCAGCGCAATTAAACAGATTCGCAGGTGGGTATGATTCTCGATGTCACAAGTTAAATCACTTCAGTGCAGCTTAAATTGAGCGTATTGGGTCAAAGGGAGAGTGTGGCAGAATAATGGAAATCCAAATGCAACAATGATTTGCATTTAAAAAGACTCTTCTTTTCCATAAGTGAGGCATCTATTTGGAACATTAGATAGTGGATATATCAGACTACCTGCTGCAGTAATACTATGAAGTCAAAAGGTGTTATAGGTTTTTTGAATCACGTACTTACTTTGCCCGAATCGGCAGAAAGCAGCTTGAACATTTGTCTCTGTGGAGCTTTTTGCTGCAGGGAACCATTTAAGATGGCAGTGTCTTTTTACTTTGTCCCAGGCTTCTACTGTGTTGATATAATTTCTCCACAACCTATTCCCTGGGAGTCTGTTCCTCCTGTGCAGAACAAACAACAAATTTTCAGGCTGTGCCTTTTAATTATTGCTTTGACCTCCAGGTAACAAAGTTGCTAAACCTTTACTGAGAAAATGCAAACCTGCAAGCAATGCTGACTAATATTGATTTGAATCACCTTTTAATTTAAATAGGCTACAAAATAAGTGGACTACCAGTTAATATTTTAAGCTTGATTTAATTAAAATTGTATTTATTCCTCTGTAGATTAAAAGTGCCAAAGTTTAGTGTTCCCTTCTTGGTTACAGTTCAATAATTAATTCCAACTAAATAATCTTTTTTTTTTTGCAACGCACTGCTTTACATTCTTTACATTCTTTATTGGACTTGATAATATTAGATTAAAAACAATGAATAGATGTTTTAGCTTTTTTAAGTGATTTATTAAATAATTCACTTTTCAGGTGCACAGAATTATTTCCTTTTAATCCTTTTTCAAACCCCATTTGAAACTGTTTGCAATTCAGCTCACATTGTTAAGACAATTTGCTTTTGAATATATTACATGTATGATGTATAGCTGCTATGCTCCAGTGTCAACAAGGTGAAGGGGTGATGGCACTGCATGCAAGCAGTCTGTAATGATGACAGCAATATCTGTGAAGTGAACATGGGAAAGGGAATTAAGTCCAAGAGAGAATGATTAACACTGCCCCCCTTTCAGTATCACAGTTACCCAAAGCTGATGTCTGGCACCTGTCATCTGCAGTACAGATCAAAGTTAGGATTGCTGAGGGTAATCGCCTGGCTTGCTCTTGAATGTATCTGAGCCGACAGGATCGATGGAAGGAAAACACAGAGGTCTGTTATAGGGGACACTGTTTTATTGATTTACCACCACAAAGTGCTGTGGCTGCCCTGAATAAAAATCTGTTGCTGATTTCTAAAGAAGGTTAAGGCAAAAAAAAAGAAGAGAGGGGTGGGAGGGCGAGTGAATAATCTGCTTAGTGACTTCAAATGAGAATTTCAACCTGGGTGTTTAAGAAGAGAAGTGACTAAGCGAGGTTGTGTAAAGGTTAGACACATTCACAGTAAGTGGGAATGCCAGGTGAAGTTAATTAGTGCACCTTGGCCTTTCCGCTGCATTTTCACATACAGGAGCCACAAGCTGCATGGGCAACTCTGAAGAAAGGTGAGAGCCTGTAATGTTTGTGGCTTAAATGTCTTGCTCTGCTAACATGCAGAGGATGATGAAGAACATAGAACAATACTTTCAGAGCCAGCTTGCTGTGTGCTGCTCTACGCTGTTATTTCTCTCATGTGCTACATGCAAAAGGAAATGTTATTTGAAGAAAAACAGGCAGCATATGGCACAACATGACTCTCAGCCGGGGTAATGGCAACCATCTATCCTTGCCATCTGAGAAGGCAAAAGACATCAAATATGAAACGACAGCCTGTATCTATTGAAAAAAAGAGGCCTATGACAGTCTATGAGTTCTTAATCAAAATCTTCAACGAAAAACAAAGACCACCTTCCAAGCACAGAACTTTTTTCTATGAATGGAAGCAGTGTCTCAACATCATCAGTGTCAAAAATTAGGCACAGAAAATGTATCTGTTGTCCAGTTGGGGGTTTCTGCCCCTGAATCCCAGTACAACTCTTCAAAACTATAGCTGCAAACAAACTGTGAGTGGCAGAGCTGACAAGTTTCCCATGACTGGCTTTAAGTGGAGCAAGAGCAGCCAAGCAGTTCCTGTTGCAGGGATCCTGGTGCCTCTATTTGCTGCATGATTAGCTTCTAAGTATATCTTGACATCAGTCAGCTCCACTCAGCTGTTTGCAACTATCTCCAGGGTGATGGCGGAAATGACAGCAGGGTTCAACAGACCCGACTCTAACCCCTTGCTGTCTGTGGCCACATGCCAATGCACAGATTGTCCTGGTGACACCAGTATAATGACCACATGCACAAACTGTGAGTATGATCCTGTGGTTTGGTCGAGGATGCGTTTTGACAGCCATTAAAAACACCCCACCCATAATAGAATAAATGTCTGCTCACAAAAACATCCCTTATCAGAAGATTTACTTGTAACTCCAGTGCCCGACATTGTAAAAGAGCAACGGTCGATATCCTATAAACAAAATAATACAACACAATAAACAGCCCTGTAAAGATATTGAGCAGTTATCAAGTTTAACATCTTTTCAACTAAATCAAAGCTCTGTAGCTCTTTGGCGTGAAGTAGATGTGGGAGATACTGATTTGTATTCAGAGAACAGTGCCATTTATCAGTAGGGCAGACATAATGACTGTGTCCATGCATGGCACCTCGGGCTGGGCTTTGGTAATCTCCCTTCTCCAGAGCATGGCACTGCCAATGTAGCCAACGAAGCAGGGAGGAAGGGCGGAGGAAACCGACAGCTTCCCCTCCTTTTCTCTGTCATTCTCTTCCCCTGTCTTCCTGCCCATCTGTGTCTCTCACTCAAACTCTTTTTCTGTGAAGGCTGCAGTTCATCATGATACCCTCACACAACCTGTGACTTTCAGCCCTATTCCCTTGTTCTCCACCCCTCCATGTGTTTCATCCCCAATACAAAGAGACAAGTGAGTCTCATCATCTTGTGTCTCTCCCGCCCCTGTCATCTGTCTGCATGCAGACACACCCACACAGATGATCAGCAGATACTTCCTGCCCACAGAGGTCCATGAATTGCCAGTTTCCCCCAAGCTGAGACAATCTGCCCCCAGTCATGAGCCTGTATGCCAACTCACTCTCTTTAGTTTTTCTCTTTTTTTTTTTTTTTTTTTACCACATTTTCCACTCATTAAAAAAAAAGTGGTTCTAGCCATTGTATTCATGAGCTAGAAAATTACATTAGTAACCAAGATTATATTAGAGATGTCTGGACTACATATAAAATATATCACACCTGGGTCACATTTTTGTTGACATAATGTTTTGCCTGTGTTAATACTGAAAACAGTCTAGTCTTGTCTAGCTCTTGGCAAAAGACCAAACAAAAACAGAATTTTATAAACGTATTACTACTAATTTTTTAAGCCAAAGTCATCATTTATTGTTCACTTGTTATTTTTTGTACATTATGAAAAAAAAATTACTTTTATTCATGTTCAGTTTATCCTCCAAGGTTTCTCATACAACATTCTGATTCCTCTTTCCACCAATTTTTTTTTATTTTTTTTTGGTTCAATAACCTTGCCTTGGCCACTTTTGAATACTGAATAACTAGTTCAGGATTTAGTGTGTGTTTTGTTGCAGATTTCTGCTGTAGGAAACACAGCAAACACTGTTTTAGATTTACCTACCCCTCTGAACCATCCTCTGCATTACATGACAGAAAGTTAGGCTTTCATAATGCTTTATCTAACTCAACCTTACACTGTCTCCTTCTTTCCACCCACTTCTCTTTTTCCCAGTCAGTTCTCTCACCCTCAGTCTATGCCGTTTGGTCCACGCGAGTCCCCTGGGCAGCTTCACTGCTCTGTGCCGGGCCTGAGCTCTTGCATGGCTGCCCTGCCAGAGTGTATTTTAAGAAAACCAGCATGTTCCTCCATGGGTATAGAGGCTAGGTATGACTCACAAATCAGATATTTGACCAGGAGAGCCACACAGAGTAGAGCTGAGGCGTGGGAGGAAAGTGTGGATAACTCACAAAGGGAACCTGACTGACCTCCATCTTTCCATCTGGTAAGCAGACTGCTATTTGAACTCCATTGGTGTTTCAAAGAAATAATTGTTTCCCAACACCAAATAGCTCTCAAAACTCATCAGAAAACTCTATGGTGATGAGAAGTTCAACATCTATACGCTGCATAAAGGCGTAGTGTTGTTGTCACAAAGCCATGTTACAAATGGAACCAGCTGACTTAAGGATCTTGCCTTTCAAGCAAGCATGACAGCCACAGTTTTTATGCTGTCACTCGTGAAAGTTATTCTTTAGACACAGCATCTCTTCAAGTTATTTTGTAAGGCTTCTTTTGACTTAGGCTTCTGACAAAGCGAGGCCCTGCAGAGAACAATGCAGTTCAGCACAGCAGCCTTGATAATCGTGGCTGTGCTGTGTGCTCCCTTCAGGTGTGACAGAAACTCAACTCGCGGTAAGAATAAAACATAGCCTGCAGGTTTGTGACTAAGTGTTATCAAATGTATTCCTTTATATCCAGAGGGTCTCACGTTACAGATGGCTGTATTGATTTTTCCTCACTGCAAAGTGCACTGGACTCTGCTCTGTTTTCTCTACAGTGTTCTTTACAGCTTGCATGATGACTTAATTTTTTTTCTGAGAGAAAAATGAAATATCAATAAACCAGTGCTGGGATCTGCACCTAGGTATCTGCATGCCATTTTGCCTCTGGTAAGAGAAATAACTAGATTTTTTTTTTTTCATGGAAGATGGCAGGAATACAAAAGTATCTGTTTGTGTTGTGGGAATCGGTGGTGTGTGCAACATCTTTACATCTCTGCTCTGCCTCATTGCGCTGTCCTAATCTTGTTCTGACATATTATTTACCAAACAGTGAGCATGGGTCCGTGTTTTTTCTCACCTACACCTGGTGCATTCAGGGGTTGACACATTCATTGTCAGGGATGCACCTGCAACACTCTGACCAGCATCCCAATGATTCCCTCTGTTCCATCCCCCATCTCTCTCTGTAGCTCTCTCTTCAGACTCGACGGAGCATCATCAGCAGGACCATTTCTCCCCTAATAGTGCAGACAATGCAGGCGAGTGTCCTCGATCTTATCTTTCCTCTCTGTCTGCTCCTTACAAAGAATTCTTTAGCAGGACCATGTAATTACATACTCATCACAGCACTGGAAAATATCACACATATCCTATTCTTTCTGTAAGTGTGCCTTTGCACCAGTTTAGAGGAGAACAAAATGTTTTAAGAGGCTGTTATGTGCTTGCTTGGCAATGCCTGCAGTGCTACCTTGAACCTGCTTTTAGAACTGAGATTACAGTAGCAACACCTGCGTTCACTATCCTCCAAAACACAAGCCTCCATGGAGAGAATTTGCCAATGTCCACTGGTTTATGCACATGGCTACACTTTTCTTCAAACGTCTCTTTAGTGTATTTGAACAGAAAATCCTGATCAGTTCCTGCTGCTTTGTTTGCCAGCTCTACTGCTTACGCTCTGCATGGGAGGTTTCGGGAGAAGAATGTATGCAGATATAGTGAAATTTATGCAGAGCTGCTACTCTTATGTTACAGAAAATTGACACAATTAGCTGCTTTAACTGCCATTCAGCGCAAGATTCTTTATTACAGTATTTTAAAAAATGGCGTAAGAACAAAGGATATCAAAAGAATATAATATGCACAATATATTCACAAAGAAAGTGGTTAAAGTGAAATGCAGCAAATGAAGAAATTCAGCAAATGAAGAAAAGATGAACAACCAGATTAAACACACAACACGCAGCAGCACAAAATGAAAACACCACCAACACAATTAAGATTAAAGCTCGGAATAAAAGGGATTTAAAAGATTCCCAGGTAAAGTCACTAAAAGTTGTCTATAGGACTTTGTGCCCTTCCTCTCAGACTTCACACATATCTCACTTCTTTTGCTGCTATAGACAGAAACTAATTGCAGCCATCGCCATTACATTAGCCGTCCACAACCTGAAGCATTCGATTGGTAAAGCCGTAGTGTAGAGCTGCATACTGTTTTATCCTTGAAGGCTTAATTCAAAGTCCCTTTCTCTTCTGCAGTGTCTTGCTCCTGATGGCAAAAGCAGAGTCACCTTCTCTTCTGTCTAGACAGCACACGATGAGAACAGCCTTCAGGATCAGGCGGCGTATGACTCATGAGGAAATAAAACTTCTCGCCGTGGACAGATCACAGGTGTGATGTACACTTTCTGTCTGACTGCAATGGCAGCGGAAGATTCTTAAAGCCAGTCAAAAAAAGTTGGGATGTTTGGTTAAAATCTAAACTGCTGCATTTTTAATGATTTTGAGGCTTGGGGAAGGATTGAAGAAAGTAAAACAACTCTAGATCTCAGAGCAACATATCTTGGAAGATATAGCTCAGTTAAATTCAAATGACTGCTTTTTCAGACACTGCATGTCTGGTTTTGGGGGGTTTATCATAAATTAGTTCCATTGCTTAATAATATGATTAATAAGATTACAGTGTAAGTCAAACAAATCATGCATTCCATTTCTTTGTTGGACTTACAGTTTAAGGCCAATGTGAACAGTTTGAGCCCTTCTACTAAAATCATTACATTATCTACTAATGGAAATCATGTTGCTGTGTCGAAATTATAACATCTCCTGTATTTTCTGCTTTCACTTGCAGATGTTAATTCCTGTGAAAATTACAAAGCTGCATAAATTGTGAGATGATTCACAGTGAACAGCGAGTTTTCACAATATCTTATCACCTTGTTATGTATTAATGCTGTGCAGCATTTTAAATCTACCATTACAGTAATTCCCATAACAACTATGACTGTGCATCAAACTCACATTATGACATAAGGAATTAACTGGTGAAGAAAATGAAAAATAAAATACAATTACAGTTAACATTTTCCTGGATTTGATGCCAGAGTAAACTTTTATAGAATCCTGACAGTTCGACTATTAAAGGAGACATATTGAACCTCCTTTTTAGCAAGTTTTCAGAGCAAGACACCACATGGATGCTTATACTCATAGTTTTCAACCCTGTATCAAATGGGATGTTTCAATATGAAAATGAGCTGCTGTTGATCACACCCATTTATTGTCTGTGCCATAGATTCCATCATGTAGACTTCCTGGTACACTATCCTAGAGGACTGACTGAAGAAAGATTGTGGTTGCATTGTGTGCTCCTTTCCTTTCCCTAGAACTATTTCAACAACAAAAACATGTAAAATGTTATTTTTCACAACATGGCTCCTCTAAATGCTAGAAACAGGTGTTTGCACATACACTTAAATTTAAAAAAAAAAAGATATTTATACCAATAACAACCGAGTACCAAAAAAGAAATGCATTGTTTACAAATTTTATGGCAACAGCATTTGTTTGCATCTGATTTGAAACATATGTGAAGTTGTAACCTGTTGCAATGAATAAGAGACATAGATTTATAAACCACATTAATTTGTATAGAATTACCTAATAGAATACAACTAATATGATGCCTGATTAAAAATCTGATCTGTTTGGCTATAAATCCTTGTTTTAATAGTGTTAAATTCTGGGTTATGCAAAAAGGCAAAATAATTGAAAATCTTTGAGTAAACCTTATAAAAGTTCTGCATGTCTGTTATCTTTTCACCCAGTGGCTCAGACTGACTCGAGAATTATTCCGTGTCCGTTGTGGCCTGACCACCCCAGAGCTCTGTGCTCTTTGCTCTGCTCGCCTTCTCTGTGAGACAGTTGTAGTGCATCAGTGAGGGCATCTGACCCGGTAGTCCTGTCTGCAACACACTGCCACTGCAGCACTTTGAGAACAATGGACAATTGTCCTCTCGGCCAGCACAAGAAGCTTTTTTTCCAGCTCTGTGTTGAATAACCTACCAACTTTGAAAGAACTGTACAAAGCTGTGCAAACAGACTCTCATTTTTACTGAGATTAGGATTCATCAGAGTAAGTGTCTTGACTAATGGGCTGGAAAGATTTATATGGAATGTGTTTTTGTGACATGCCCGTTTCACATAACATCCACTGGCAGCCAAACAAAGTGTCAGGTTGCACTTGACATGTATTTCAGATGCAGGATCAGAGATGTGCAACAAATACCAGATCAGACAATTACCCTCAGACAAGTTAGCCAACCGAGACAGAACGGGCCCAGATATATCCAAAAGAGCTGTCACACAACAACACCCCAGGGGCATCTTTATTTTCAACAAGACCACTAACAAGTCTAACAGAATCTGTCAAATGAAAAAAACAATACACAATCATTTCATTTAATCTAAGATTTTTAAAATCTTGTATGTGAGTTACATCACATTTTTTTAAAATCAGCATTTCATATTTTTTAACTGGTTTGAAGAACACCTACTGCTTCATAGATGTTTTTCATTGTTAAGATAAATATGTTTCATGGAAGTATAATCGCTTCTGTCAAACCGTTGTTGAAGGTAAAGGATACAAAACTGAAGAAAGAAAACTGTGTGTGCTCTAAAGCAGTTGAAGCGTGTGTTTTAACCAGTCCATTCCAGCGAAGTGACTGAATTTAAATGAATTGGGTTTATTTTTGTGTCATTTATTGTTCATTTAGAGGTCTTTCAAAATCATAACCTCAGTATGAGAGGTCTCTCCAAATAAAAAGGTGTGATGTGTTTCCAACTGTGCACAGAGAATGGGAAATTGCTTGCACACTGAGTGCATGATTATTTCCACCATGAGACAAACACTCACAAACTTGTTTTTGACACTGTATTGACTTGCTGTTATTCCCTAGAGACTCACTCTAACCTTAGCCATAACCCCTGCACACATATCCCCTAAAATCCACCAAAACCTTTGTCAAACAAACAGAAACTCACCTGCAAAAACTAGATTCATTTGCTTTTTGCTCATGGAAAGGAATGGCTGTAATATCATTAATGCAAACACATGCGCACATAAACACATATCCTGGTTGTTGCATTAACTTGCATTTATTCTGTGGCTGTTTAGCCTAATGCGGGGCTTAATCCCCATTTAGATGTTTGGCTAACACAAACAACTGTTCTAACTAAAGTTTTCCATCTTTAACCTTTTCAGAATCACATTTTTGCTGTCAACCTGGGTTTGATCCCCCATATTTGTGATAAAAAGTTTGTGAGGACAATTTAATGAATGCACACATGCACAGGCTCAGTAATGCCAGAGAAAAAAATGTTTAATTATTCTACCAGTGGCTAATAATGATCATATTTTGAAGAACATTATTACACCCAAGTAATGACTGTGACATTTATTGTTTATTTTCCTTATTTTTTCTGCTTATTGTTTGCTCATATTCATAATCATTTTATTGAATTTCTTGACTATTTTGTTCTTAACTTGATGGACTACTTTTGTTCATTTTTTAAAAATATTTTGTTCATTTTTGTTCAGAATTTAATTTTCATGCTTATTTTGTTCAAAATAATTGAAATCATTTCCGTTACCGCTGAGTAGCAGAATGTGGCAGTTTGTGGTAACAAGAATCAAGAATGGACAAAATGTTTTACATTGAAAAGAAATGTTTCACCGAATTCTTTTATCCCACAGCAATAATGTTAACAGATAAATCAAAAATTGCACCTGAAATTTAGTAACATCCCTACAACTGCGGTCTTGACTGGTTTTGGAATAAACTGCTGAGTCTTCATTGTCTGAGAATTAAAAGGCTAAGATGGAACCGAGACTGGCCTCATGTCAGCTCAACACAAAGGCCAATATGAAATCCAATGACACTAGGTAGTGTAATCCAAAACCGGTATTTTATAAAGTAATAAATTGATTGGTTTAACAAGTCCATCCACCATTCTTTTAAAAGATATCCATTCATTAGTCGACTGGAGAGAGTGTCTAACACATGTTCAGCTGGACTGTGATGGTGAGTGTGAAGAATAGCCTGTGATGTGATTCACACCATCTTCATGTCCATAAAAAACCATCCAGTGACCCCTATGGATGGAGAGACCTTGTCACACTGGAGGAGACCACTTCCATCAGGTTTCTACTTTAAATTGTCCCCCATAGGTATGTTTGATTGATTGGTACCATATACAGATGGGTCTCTGGTGTGTACATTTGGTGGCAAATCTCACACTTAATTGGCCTTCAACCTCCATGTTGAGAGAACATGACAGCTCTATGCATAATGCACTGATAAATGACAGGATATTGATTGAGCTACCCTCATTTAGGGGATTGAGTGAGTGCTCCAATACTGATAAGGCCATTTAAAAACATTATATTTTGTCATTGATAGCACATGTCCAGCACTCAATTGTAGTTTAAGATACCCCATTTAAAAGAAAAGAGCTTCCCTAATTTGTAAAATGTCAACGGTGATTGAAGTTTTTCCCCAAATCAATGTGAATGTCACATGCAGGCTGCTCAGATCTTGATATCCCACATGATTTGAGTTGAAAACAGTAATCCTGTCAACTTTTTCAAGCACAAAACCCAAGACACACAACATGTTCAAACAGTACTCACATAGTACTCTGCAGAGAGCCAGAAAAAAATAAACACTGTCCCAAAATTGTCTCCAGAGAAATGTAGACCAAAATGAATCTGTAGCTAATGAAACTACAAACTTGCACTCTTTCATTTCCATATGTAAAAGCAATAGGCATTTTAGCTGAACTACCTGGGGCCCTGTTCTCTAATGATTTAGTAAACATAAAACTTCACGCATTGCCAGTTCATATAATACATAGTTATAAATGTTGTTAGCAACTGCTCTGATGCACCCTGTAGGCCTGTTGTAATAACACAAGTGAAGGACAAGGAATGAATCCAGATGACAGTTCATCATGCACACTGTAAAGTCTGGATGTCCCTACAAAGCACCAAGACAATACAGCTAAGCACATGAGCATAAGGAAAAACAAAAAGACACACATAAACTGGTTGACTTCAACACATAGTAAATAATGTGAATTTTAGAGGTTGAATTCAGTTCAGATATTGCTGTATTTCAGTAAACTTATCTTGGTGGACGACTCAAGGACTCTACTGAAGCAGCGTTAGGGTGGATGATTATGATTATTCTAGGCCATACTGTATATGCAGGGAATGTGTCCATCCAATTGAATATGAGAGAAAGAGAAGATGTTGTAATGTATTGTAGCGGCTGTGGGGTGCCGCTAGGGGGAGCCACCCGGCATTATGGGGACTTGTGGGTTTATGTGGGGATGTTTTT